>CM062396.1:20115088-20256884 GCA_031304145.1 Cardiospermum halicacabum
GAGTTCGTACTGGCACAAATTTGAAGGACTAACACCATTATTGACTGTATTTAAAGAATCTGATTTTTCTGCAACATACAAGGTTCCAACCTTCTGTCCTCCTGCTAAAATCAAATTACCTCTTGAGACCATCCATTGCCCATTTGCAAAAGCTGTATGATAACCATCTGCATCCAACTGGCCTACTGAAATCAAATTTCTCTTGAGTCCAGGAACAAACCTAACATCTGTTAGTTTCCATACAATCCCTTTAGGAGTCTTCAAGTTTACATCACCTTTCCCTTCGATGAATAATGGTTCATCATCAGCAACATGAACCTCTCCAAGCCTTCCCGGAATAAAGTTGTGCAGTAATTCCTTGCACGGAGTTGAGTGGAAAGACGCACCCAAATCTATAATCCAAGATTCTATTGTACATTCTACACAGCAAGCAAGTGCATCAGAATCTTCTGTCGCTGCGTTCACCGAATCATTCTCTATTCTGTCTTTCGGGTTTCTACACTGATTTCTGAAGTGACCAGTCTTGTTGCAATTCCCGCATATAATATCTTTACGCCTTTCCTTACCACTTGTCGAGTCACTTCTCTTTTTTCGATTTAGGTCTACTTTTTTGGTTCTGACCTCCCTCAGACTTTCTGCCTCTACTTTCAGTATACAACGCAGAACTCGATCCCGATGACTCTGCAACATTACGCTTCAGTGTATCTTCACTGAGAATTAAATCTCGAATGCCTTTAAAACTGAGAGTATTTATTCCTGATGAACTGCTTATTGTCGTAACTGTTGCTGCCCAACTATCTGGCAAGGATGACAATAGGAGTAGTGCCTGAACTTCATCATCAAATTTAATCTTTACCGAATCTAATATCGATATAATAGAATTAAATTCGTTCACATGATTAGTGACCGACCCTCCTTCTTTCATCCTGGTATTCACCAACTGACGAATCAAATATACCTTATTAGAAGCAGAAGGCTTCTCATACATATTTGATAACGCCTTGATCAATCCGTATGTAGTCTCCTCGTTGACAATATTGTACACAACATTCCTCGCCAACGTCAATCTGACCACGCCTAGGGCTTTCCGATCTAGAAGTTTCCAGTCTGTGTCTGACATACCTTCTGGCTTATCTTTCTTGAGAGGTTGATGTAACTTTTTCTGATACAAATAATCTTCGATTTGCATCTTCCAAAATCCGTAATCTGTTCCATCGAACTTATCAATCTTAACTTTCCCATCTTCTGCCATTGCTTCGAACCGAGGGTCTGATACCACTTGTTAGGAAATATTGTAGGCAAGATAAAAAGCTAAAATTCTGAAGAGTAAAGAACACACAGATTTTCTGTGGTTTGGCCAAAACTGCCTACTCCACGTCACACTAGTATTAAGGTTTCTACTCTCTTTTCTGAGTACATAGGGTTTACAATTACAAGAGATCTATTTATATTCTAACTGGCCCGACACAAATTGAGCCCAATATAAAAGATAAAAATAAAATAATAAACAGACAGACTCCACACTTAACAGGTTTTCTACCGACTTACCGGCTAGCACTAGATTCTTCGGCCGGTGGGACTTTGATGAATTTAACCCCGGACGAAGCTTACGACAAAATTGAAGATATGGCCACTAGTTGTAATAGTTGGGGGCGAGAGAAGACTACATCTCAAAGGAAGCAAGTGGGGACTTATGATCTAAACAAAGTGGATGCATTAGAAGCACAAGTTGCGGCCATGACGAATCAACTTTCCATGATGAAAGCAGCTCCAACACAACAACCACAACTGGCAAATGTCGTGGATTGTACAATGGCTAGTGGGGGAGTTGAATTGGAAGAGGGGATGTATCCGGACCTTGAGCATATGTGATATCTTGGAAATTTTAACCTTCGTTCTTTTCGCACTCCCACCATCACCGTCTTCACTCCATTTACTTAGCCACTTTGGTTCTTTTCTTAAAATTTCCCACTCATTTATATATTTGAATGTCACATTTTGCTTTTTGGCCTTATTATGCATAGCATCAGATTCAAATTGGATGTATGTCTTTCTGATGATATCATCTTCACGAGTTCCACTTTCTTGGCGTGATTTTATCTTGTTATAACATCCGGAAAACTTCGCTACAAGCTTACTTATGGTATTCCAATGTGACTTCAGCTTGACTGCATCTCTGTAATTTCCTCTTTGATCATTTTTGTTATACTCAGCAGCAATCCGCTCCCGAAATTGTTTTGCTTTCTGATCATTCCCAATAATTGGATCTTTATTAATAGATAACCAACAATGGATAATATTTTCATTTTCCTTTGTATTCCACCTCATATATATTTTTCCTTTATCACAATTTATGTTAGCATTTTCATCATTTCCATGATCTTGTTCTTCTACTAAGCATATATTATTAATTGCAAGATTTAGAGAACGAGTAGATGAACATTGAGAACTACTGCCAGTGGTGCCAAATGTGGGTAGGTGGTTTTGGTTTAATAAGAAATTGTGATTATTATCTTCAGAATTTGCTTGTGGAAATATACAATGAGGAGGCACCATTGCTCCCACACGTTCGTTGTAAATGTTGTAGTACCAAAATCTTGGATCTTGTATGAAATTGGAATTACGTGGGGAGGATGAACTTGAATAATGAACATCTTGAATAGTTAGTATTGGTGATGGAGAATTTGGATTTTGTGAATTTGGCTTATTTGGATGGATATGGGTGAAAGAAGAATTATGAATGTTTGAGTTGTTTGAATCCATTATACTAAACCTAAAAAAATACGAAAAAGAAATTATTAAATAAGATAAGTATTTTGGTTTTTAAACGGAGAAAGAATGGTTTGAAGATGGAGAGAATGATTTGGAAAAGAAAATGGACCGATTCAAACAAATAAACTAAAATTACACTAACTAACCAGTAGATACAAAAATGATGACATTAACTGAGATTTAGTGGTAGTTATGAGATAAAATTTAATGCATTAATTTAGGATGTACAAATCAACCGGAGGGTGAAAGTGGTTCAACCACTTTAATTAATTTAATTTTTAAAGTTAAATTAAAAAGTAAAAAAATAATCAAATATCAAAATAATAATTGATGAAAAAGATGTCAGGTGCATGATGTGTTTGTATCAGAATGTATTCATTGTGCATGAATAACAATTCCTTTTTAATTAGTTCATGTTTCACACGACGTCAATGGGAAACAACTTCACAAATTTAAAAATCATGTATCAGCGTCCTGATTATTTTTTCTCTCTCTATAGTTTTTTTCTTTCTCTGACCTTCACATCACTTTCTATTTAAGCCAACACACTGAAAATCCCAAATAAAATATTGTTATTCTACCTGCTCGGAATGACCCTAATTTTTTTTTATAGGTATTAAAATGACTATGTTAGGAAAAATTCGATTCTATTCCACTTTCTTCCTAGTTTCTAGTTCGATTCAACCAACACAATCAGTCCAAACACAATATTTAACGTGGTTCGGCAAATTGCCTAATCCACGGAAAGATAACAACTTTGCTATGAGAAATAAGAATTACAAGTCATTCAGAAAACACTTTCTCTCCACTCAAAATTGCTTTCTTTCTCAAAATCTCTTTTAGCCGAACAACTCCACCATGGCAAGACAACCCTAATACGAAATCTCCTCGCGGCGAGACAACCCCCAAACAAAATCTCCTTAATGGCGAGACAACCCCAGCACGAAATCTCCTTAATGGCGAGACCCCAACCCCAATGATCATTACCTCCATTGGGTATGACCTCAATCCAATGATCATCACCCCATAGGGACGAGATTCCAAGACGATGATCACCACCCCAAAGGGATGGGATACTTTCTTCATCATGAGACAACTCTATTTATAGTGATCATCAAATATACTTTCCTAATTTGTTTTATTTCTAACTAAGGAATACAATCAACCAAATTAGGAAAACCAAATCTTTCCAAAACAAGGAATCAAACAATTAGGAAATAGATTCAAACTCAAAATAGGAAAACCTTTCTAAAAGGAAATCTTTTTGATTCAAGGCAATCCTAACTTACTAAAATATTTTGGCATGGATTAGAGACTATTGGTAGTTTTGAATTAGTAGAATGGTGGGTATGGATGTAAAAATCAAATCTGTGAAGGGTTAATGTGATGTCCGCACATGCATTCGTGAATCTGTAAGTTATTCATTTATATTTAAGGACTCCGTGTAATTATTATTCAATAGATTATGGAATTTCAAACATATTCCTTCTCCTTCCAAATTTACATTTATAGCTTATTTTGGTAAAAGTGAATTTTGGATGAGAGATGGATAATAGCAATTCCAAACGTATATTGTGAGTATGTGAAAAGTAAATCTTTAAAATTTTTTCATATATATAATTTTAGCAAATATTAATTTTCTTACAATTTTAGAACTTTTTACTAAAAAAATCCAAAAATAAACTTTTCATTTTTTTAATCTTTTTACAAATGAACTTTTTAGAGTTTGACATTTTTACCCTCAACTTAAAGTGTTTGAAAAATCGATCACTTCACAAATTTGTGATCCGCAATGCGATTATAAGTTTGTGATCTGCGATAACATAAAATTAATTTAAAAATCAATGGTTATTTTATTTATGATATGGTTCAAAGACGACGAAAGAGTCTTCAGAATTGGTGAAAATATCATACTGATAGTTCTGAAATTAAAATTTTAAATTTAGGGTAGAATTGTCAATGTAGTTCTATGGAGTGCAAACAAAGTTTCTCAAAATTTAGTTTTATAAAAATTTGAAAATGAGACCTATAAATAAAACTCAAATTGTAGATGACCCATTTTATATAATTTTTTTTCTTTGAATAAATAAAATAAAATAAAAAGAGAGAGAGAGAAAAAAAAAACTTTCAGTGGGCTAGAAAACAGGAAATTTTTCTGCTTTAAGTATCTTGTTTCTTTTGTTTAGGAAGTAAAACACCGGGAAGTAGTTACATTTGTCTGCTTTGTAACGTCCATAAATCCAGTCTAGTAGTTAGGTCTAGTTTAGTACAGTTCTTTAGGGTAAAAATAGGAATTGAGACATTTTGAGATTAAATTTACTTGAATATTTCGAAATTGATTGAAATAGAACCAAATTGACAAATTTGGTCAATTTCTTTTATAATTTATGCAATTAGGTATTTTTGGATTGATGATTACATATTTGGAAATTTACTCGGTTTTTTTTTATTGATTTGAGGGCTAATGCTTCCTAAATGAAGTTTAGCCTTTAAAATAGCATATTTAACCATAGAGTTTTATTTTAACCAAACATGTCATTTTTGGCCAATAACGTTAACCTTTGATCAATGATTGACTTTTTGACCAACTATCATGTTTCGACCAAAGTGTAATTTTAAGAGTGAAATGATTTTAAATGTTAATTTTTACCCAAATGGAAGCAGATGATCACAATTGAAATTTTGAGTTTTTGGATTAAATTTATGGAATAAAACCAAGAGAGAACTAAAGGAGTTTTGGAAATTTTAATGAAAAGGACATTGTGGTGTGTTGGGCTTAACTAAAGCCCAAGTCAACAAATCCAACACTAATACCCATCAAATCCTACTAGTACCATCACCATCTACTCGATCTCTATCTCTCTACTTTCTCTCCTCCTAATTTTCTCTCCAGCAGCAACAACAAACTCTAACCCTCTTAAATTTTGTATTCAACCAAAGACCACCACCTATTGATTTTGGTTAATAATAAGCCCTATCCTAGTCTGATAGTAATGAGAACAACATGGCGTAGGAAAATTTTAGAAGTATACTTCGGCGCGCTAACGCATAAGAGCCTTGTATTTGCCCATTATTATTGTCTGCTTGCTTTTACCAATTTAGATGCGACCTCATCAATTTTCTATTGTCTGGGTCCTTTGACCGTACTGTCTGAATCTGTCTGTTTCCATGCCCTTTTTGCAATTAGTGTTACGGATGGGCGAAAAATTAGATAAATCTGTTAATTCTGGTAACGTTTATGGAATATCTGATGATATTCAATTTGAACTTGAGTATCTGTTATCTGCTCTATCTAAGCTAGAATTTGGTATAATTTTTTATACAATGTTTAGTTGAGATCAACCTTTTTAAACATTATCCTGAAATTAGTTAATAATGGTTGGTAACCATTTAAAATGACTTAAGTGGTTACTTAGTATTTCTGTATTGTTTGGTATGCATTATCTTCTATTATGAGTCTGAAGCCTAAATACGATCCTATGTGTCGAGTCTAGGGGGTACATTAGTCATCCTGTGCTATTAGTGAGTCTACTTTGGCTTAAATTGGTATAAAAAGATTGGGTAAAATTTTAGCATTAAAATCAGGCACTAAATAGGTTTCTAATAGCTTAAATCGGGTCAAGGAAATCATGTTGGGAGTTGGGATCAAAGCCAAGTGGAAAAAGGGGTGGAAAAAGGGGTCAAAATAGGAAAAATCGAATTTACATGAGATTTGGCAAGAGAAGAAATTCGTCAACTTTCCGTCATTCTTCCATCAATTTCTTCTGTTGATTGATTAATTTAAATGCTAAGTTAGATAAGGCGTTAAGTATTCGTCAAATGCTCGTCACTAGGCATACATCAAGTTGTCGAATCTTTACAGCCGCCACTCATCCGCCAACTCCTCTGGCTCGTCATAGATTAGTTGTTGAGTTCACCATTCCGCTAAGCAACTATCAACTGCTAGTCATTGGCTTCAGTACTATTCGTCTAGAACTCGTCAACCTTTGCTATCAAGGTAGTCTTCTAGTTGCTGAAACCCTAGATTCGCCAGCTCTTCTGCCAACTTGAATTTTTATGTTTATTCGATCCATTTCTGACTTTCGTTCCATCTACTATGTCCTGTAAGTCTCTTTAAGACTTTGTAATTACTATAATACCCTCATAGGACACTCGAATCCGAAAACTAGTCTGATAGGTCTATATTCCGAGTCTGGCTTTGGTACTTTGATTTATATGCTTTTGTTCACATGAAACTTGTTTGTAATCCAGTAAGTTACATTTCTGTGACACCTTAAATGTATAATAAGATGCCTCTATGTGTGTTTGAGTATTGGTTTGCTAACCAGTCGCCGATAGACTAACCTTGTTTTCTTTTCCTTTTATTTTGTTGTTTCTTTATCACTCTCATTTGGGAGTAAATATGAATATTGAGTTCATATAGTCAGGTGTATTATTAGCCAATATCACGATCACATCAGCATGTAGTTCGCTTCATCTTTTAGAGACATGTTTTTATTTTATTTAAGTTATTATTATGCCTGGATATTATTGTTGGTTTTTAGTTATGTTTGGAGAATCACATTTAATTTTCAGCAGGGTCTCTGGATTTGTAAACTTAAATATTTTCGGTTTCCATTTGATTATTCAAATATCTGTTTTTATAATGTTGGGACTGTAAACCAGCTTATGAACCAACTATATTTATATTTTACTTTAATTATTTCCACAATCTATTGTTGGCTTCATTTTCTGCATCTGTATTCTGTCCGTGTCTGCAATGTGACATCTAGGTCTCTAGGGTCCATTTCGTCAAGCTGGGGGTTCGAGCTTTACAACCATGATCTTGTCACCTTTCAAAAAATGCTTGAAAAAAATAGTATTTTTAATGAGATTTTGAGTTGATTTTGTGTTTAAAAAATACCTGATATGTTGATAATATGTTCAACTACTTAGAATTGAAGTTTTGAGATCTAAATTTTCAAATAAATAAGTTTTGATGTAATAGATTTTGTACAGTATATTTTGTATCCAAAATCCATTATATTGTTTAAATACCCTATAGAAATGGTATGTGCGAGTTCATCTTAAATGCACAAACGTTAATTAAGTGTCCTATATGTTGTTATATATATATATATATATATATATATATATATATATATATATATATATATAGGCATTCAATGATGGATGGAACCATTGGATTGGGCTTGGAAGCTTGGTTGAATATTTAAAGCATTAAGAGGATTGTAAATCTTCTACCTACCTTTAAAAATATTTTTTGTGTCAAAAATATATGATAATATTTTAGCTAACATGTGAAACTATCAAAATATGCATTATTGTTATGTTAGGGTATTAAAGCATATACTAAGCATCTTGTCTCATGCTAACTGCTACTCTTGGAACAAATGAAGTTTGGGTGGACTAAGTCCACATTGTTTGTAAATGTGAAGGGAGATAGGATAGAGACTTAAATATCATATGACATCCTTACTTAATTGGTGTGAATGATGCATCTATGTTGCATTTATTGTAATATGAGTTTGAGATATGATTTTGAAAAAGAGAGCATTTGAAAACAAATTGTGTTTTGTTCCTTGAAAATGATTTGAGATGTGATATGATAGAATTTGTAACAATGTATTTTTTTTTATTAGTAAAATATGGTAACAAACTCAAATGCCTTTAAACTTGTTGGGAAAAGCTCTAATACCACTTGTTGAAGAAAACAGTGATCATTGTAGTGGAGACGAACATTGATAACGATAAAGTAAACAAACATACACAATATAAGAAAATAGAGATAGAAAAATAAGACATAAGGTTTTATGTGAAAACCCCAAGCGAGAAACAACCACGGTTGTCAAGATGACGAGAGACCTATTCACTGTGTAACAATAGATAAATAGTTACAACCATAATACTACTTTCTAACTCCCTAACCCAATTACATTGGTCATACTCTCACATATAAGTTCTCCTCATATGACTCTCATAGGATATTAGGACTCGATCCTAAACTTTAAAATCTCCATAGTCTTCATGGTTCCCAAGCCCTCATTGGGCACCTCTCAAACCTAACCAAACAATCTACACTGTTTTTTCAAGATATTTAATAATATATACAAGCATCAGATTTATAGTATTAGGTTACTTAGTCACAAGAAAAATTCTTAACCATTAAGGATCTCTTTCCTAATTAGAATACTCTTTAAGAAATATCATTCCTAATAAAATATGATACTTCCAAAACATTCTTTGATCTTTTTCTAATTACAAACCAATTCTGGATATCGGAGTATACCCGAATTCTCGGCACAATCCCAACAAAACTAGCACTAGATGATAGAATGAAATACATGACTAGAGATTAAAATTATTTTGACATATTTATGTCATGTATCGGCGCTTAGCCATGTGAACTTGGTTGTTCATTTATGGGGTGCCGACTCCGTCTTACATTACGTATTTATACATTCTGGGATGATGATCCACTTATACCACCATTGCATCTTTGTGGCGCTAAGATCTGTTGGAAATTTGATTTATGCTTGTCCATTTTAAGAATTCAGTCTATTTGTATCTCGTTTTAAACTTTATTATTTTTTGTTCATGAATATTGATAATGAAATTAGTTAAATTGTTATTTAAAAGTGATCGATAATCAAAATTGATTAAATTGTTTATAAAAAAATTATTCATAACTCAGAAATGAATTTCTAGTGTGCTTAAAAGTTCTAGAAATTTAGAATACACTTCAATAGCATAATACTTCAGTAGCATAATGCCACCATTTTTATCTTTTTCAACATCTCTTTTTTCTAAATTGACCTGTTATACAAATTGACCTGTTATACAAACTAAATGTATCTTTGATATTATTAATGATGAAGGCTTATCTTTGATATTGCTTATTTAAAATAGTTATATGTCTATTATCTCACTCTTCCATCTTAAATTTATTTTATTTATATACACTCATTTTAATTTCGTAATTCATATAAAATAAAATAAACATTTCACCTCCCCTAAAAGCTTAATTAAAAGCAGTTCCAAAAATATACAAAACCTTTAATCAATAAGTAAATTGTACTTATATTAATTAACCAAAAAAAAACAA
Organism: Cardiospermum halicacabum; assembly: GCA_031304145.1. Classification (NCBI taxonomy): domain Eukaryota; kingdom Viridiplantae; phylum Streptophyta; class Magnoliopsida; order Sapindales; family Sapindaceae; genus Cardiospermum; species Cardiospermum halicacabum. The sequence continues at coordinate 20,124,966 of CM062396.1, forward strand.
GCCGAAACTTAAAATAATATTTTCACCTCATCTCTGTTCAAAACATGGAGAAAGATATTCGCATAAGAGAATACTCCAACCGAAAACACATCTACCTTGACTTCCCCTACCTTCTCCGCGATCTGAATCGGCAGCTCTTCAAAAATCATTTTCCTCATTTCTTGACTGGCATTCAAATTCATCAAAAGCTTCGTTTGGCAAATTAGTAAAACCATCACACTATCTTTTCCTGAGACTTACAGATGGCAGGCTTCATAAACAAATACTGGTACAAATTCATCAATTACAACACAATACCACTCTCTGACCAAACCATCTGTGGTTCACAAAAGAAGAATGGACAGAAAATGAATGACAAAAACTCAACAAAAAGAATGATTTGAAGATCATTAACGCTTCATGATGATAAATTTGCCTTCCTAAGAATTACTATCAACAAGTGACCACATTCACAGTATCTTTCTCTTTCACAAAAGAAACTTCATTTCCAGCTGTGGGTGACAGCAGGTGTTCAGTATCAAAGTTTTCTGATGATTCAACAGGTGTTAATGGAGGGGATCCAGCTCCATCTTCTGTGTTAAAGAAACAACAGCACAAGGTTGTAGATAGATGTTAATATTTGAGCAAGAGCCAAGCTCAAAGGATAATGGTAAGATTTATACCTGCAACATCGTGGTACTCAGGCAACTGCTTAACTGTGGTCGCTTGAATACTTTCCGGAAGAAGACAACCGCACACTGAACCTGGAATTGGAAATTTGATCATTATGTTGAAATTTCAGAAGTAGAACACTTTAATTGAAGATTATATACCTATTCGGGCCAACCGATTCACCCATCCAGGGATATGTTTGTTTAACAATCTCTTTGAAATATCATCTGTGAAGTGGTTGCAATTTTTTGAGATAAGGTTATAGGTATCTCCGTGATATTCAGCAGCAGTAGACTCAACAAATGCGCGAAAGTCTGAGGCAGGCATTGTTGTACGCCCCAATACAATTGAAGATCTATAAATAAATCCGGGACAGTTCTTCGGTTCTACCTCAAAAACTCCACTAACTGGATAATCATGAGCACCAAATCCGTACTCTTTGCCGTGAACTGTAATATACAATGTGGTGAATAACATTAAAGAAATAATTCATAGAAAAGAGCTAAAGCATCCGTGAATGTTCACAATTCCAAATAACTCAGCAAAGGTATATTTGAGGTTTTTCTCATAGTTATGGTATGGTTACCATACTCTTATTCGTTTCTATTTTCAGGATGATAATTGAAAGAAATACATAGTTTAATTTCATGATTCAAAATGACCATTTTGAGTCGATGTTTGAACCACCGAATTCAATGGTTGTGTGTGGTACTTTTTTTTCCCTCAAAATAGCTCAATATTGTATGATACCTTAATGATTATCCATGTATCATAAACATGCATCTACTATTCCCTACCATATTTTAATGAAAAACGCGCACTCAATCGGAACAAAGTGTAAGGAATTTCACAAAAACTGAAAAATCCAAACATAAATCCAGTCCCTTTTTCTCTTACTAGCACCATGAGCTTCTAGAAAGCTAACCTCCTAACCAAGAATAGATACCAGTAAGGAATTGGATTCTAAATGCACCAGCAGCTCTCATTTCCATTTCCATTTACCACAATCAATTGAATTATGATGTAACAGCTAAGTAAAGTCTACAGGACCAACTAACCAAATAATGATTTTCAGAAAATAAATTCATAAAAAACCATATTCTATCAATTAATAAGCAATCCATGCAGAGTACTAACCAAGTAGTAATCAAAACATGACAAATTTCATAAAAGCATGCAGAGAAAAGGTGTCAAAATTAGGCTCCAATGAGTATTTGGATCATTTCAATCGCAATCAATTAATCAAGTAAAGAGGGGAGGAAAAAGAACCTTCAATGCCGGAGTGGAAAATGCCGAAACCGAACCAATAGGTGTAATTATTGACAGGCGTGAGATCGTAAATATTCAACACAACTTTGGTGGGCTCTTGGGTCGCATTCCCGTCGTAAGCGCTCGAACAACCGATTTTGGATGATCCCATTATTCGATCCAAATTCAAAACCCTCCCTCTCGATTCGATGGAATGCTCTCCTTCCCTCTCTCCGCATAGAGAGAGAAAAGGAATTAAAGGTTTGTGACTCTGGACGAATTTCGATGCAGCATTTCCCCCTTTTTTTTTTACTTTTTTTTTTAATTATTGATTTTACTAATTTGTTTTTTTTTTTTTCTTATTTTGATATTAAAAAAAGAGAGGCAAATATAGGAAATCATATGATGTCGTTGGAAACAAACACTGTTTTACTTGTCTCTCAATAATTCAAAATTGATTCTTCGCTGGTTTCAATAATTCAAAATTAGCTCAACCGGTGCGTTTTTCTTGACCACCACGTGATTCGCATCTGCCACCACCAACTCTACCACCATTCTTGTATCCATACTCAACTCAACGGTATGATATGCTAGCTGTCATTTTTAATATTACTGTAACAATATGAAAAAAAACGATATATTGTTTATTCGAAAATTGAAATAAATTATATATGATCATTTAATATAAATATTCAGGGTTTTTGTTTCAGTAAGTATAAATAGGCCATCCATCTAACTCTAAAAAATTATATTGTATATAATCTAATTTAGTTAATTTAAATTAAAAAATAATAATTAAAATATTACAGAATTTTATTTTTTATATAATTATTATTTTTTATTATCAATTTATTACAGCTAATATTAATATTACTAAATTATTATAATACTTTAAATAATTATTTTAAATGTTTTCTAATTTATTTAATTAATTTTTAATAATAAAATAATTATTGTTTTTAAAAATATTTAAATTATGTAATTAATTTTGATATAATAATTAATATTAGATATATTATTCTAACATATTTTGGAATTTGAGATATCTTTTTATGTTAACTACAATGCTAAATATTGTAAATACCAGTAATGGAATATCAATATCAATACGGGTATAAATGTAATTATAAATTAATTTTAATTTGAAAAATGATATAACTTAAAAGTTTGGACCATGCCGAATATTACATGATAGATCAAGCACGTGCGACTCATATACTCTATATATACCCTATACTATATACATAGACATACAGAACCGTGTTCTTCAACACTGGTTAAGTGGACATTGTTTATTAGTCATAGTCACTAAAAACTACATTGCAACATTGTAGACCAGCATAATCGGTTTTAACTTGTTCAATCTTCTCGATTATGACTATCTTTACAACAAATTGTGTATATATTTTTGACAAATGGTGGTGTTTGCTGCTGAATAAGTTTGTGTTTGACTATGGTTTGTAGCTTGTAAATGAAGAACCACTCGTAATTCATGATTGTTTGTTACATCTGCCGAGTTAAGTTCAGTAACTTCCCCATTTTGTTTTCATGTTTATAGAGGCTACATCCAAACCGAACCAGATCAGTCAGTCTATACCCACCCTCACCCTCACCCTCAACTCCAAGCAACTTTGGGGACAGGAATCATGAGTCATGACATTAGAAAGTAAGGTGGCTTCACAATATGTTGCTAGAACACAATTTGTGCATGAGATATTATACAGTACCAACCTCTAAACCACAAATATTTTATAGGGTGTTATAAAACTCAATCAAAATCATAACTAGTAACATGTAGACTCTAACTAGACTATCAATAACCAACAACACATCCATTTCTACCTCACGTATTGTTTAATCTTGTACTTTCATATGACTAAACACATATCTGCCAGTACTTCACCAAAACACTATCAGAAACACAAGGCACTGTTAACTTGGTTCTCATTTGCAGTCTGATTATATAGATAGACTACACAGTACACTGCACAAGTTCTCATAAGAAAAGAAGTAGAAACACAACAAACCAGGAATTCAAGCTTTTAGAGGGCGTGTCCCTTCCCCAAACAGTTTAGACAGCGCTGTACCCTGAAATAATTTGCAACAATTCATCACAAGGATTCCAATTTAAAGAACAGGTTTAATTTTGATTGCAAGTTTGACTATAATAAGCAAAGAGATAAGAAGAAGAGAAACAAACCTATGACCATCACAAGTAGGGCAAACACAGGGATTAATGTGTATAGGATCGTACAAAGGAGACCAGTGAATGGTTGCATTTCCTTTGCATAATTTGCATATGTAAAACCCTTTTCCTTTGCAGACCATGCAAGGCAACGCATACTTTTTCTACATAATTATAAAAAGAAACATAAGCCAAACAATGTCATCAACATAATTTATGGAATTTTGGAACTTTCATATAAGAGTTTATACTGTTATGGACCTGCTTGGCTTCAGTGACTGCTCGTATGGTGCCGAGAGTGATGGTGGAAGCGACATTGAGAGCCACGAACCCGCCCAACAAGATTGCAGATGCTTGGGCTAGCTCAGGCAATGGCATTGTGGTTCGTTGTTCTCTCACAGGACTTTTATCGAACACCTTATAGGGAAAGTGTTTGGTTTTGGTTTTGGTGGTCCGTGCAGTTTTGGGATCTGAGTGCAAATAAATAAAAGAACAATTTTGGGAGGTTTGCAAATAAATAAAAGAACAATTTTGGGAGGTTTGCGCAAATTAAAAATACCAAAAACCGTGAGCGGCAGGATTCGAACCTGCGCAGGCAGAGCCCACATGATTTCTAGTCATGCCCGATAACCACTCCGGCACGCCCACTTGTTGATACTATTTTACAAACTAACTTAAATCAACTAATTAATTATTTGCTAAAATCAACTTAATAAGGGCAATGAACAAAATAATAACAAGGCAGTAACCCGTTAACAAGTGTTCCAAACTCCCCACGTACTAGTTATTCGAATTTTTTCTTATCCTAAACTGTGCCCTCCCTGGAGTTCTGGTTTCAGACAAATTCAAAATCAAAGAATGTATAAAATTGATCAGCCATAGCAAAAATCTCTAGGATTTCTGTAGACTAAATTTATAATTATTATTATTAAGTCTGATTGGACGGCAGAAGCACCTTCAAGTTATAAAATCTAACATGTGCATCCTCATTAATGATCTTATCTTCAAAGAAAGGGGGAAAAAAGATCATCTTCCAAAATAGTTCATGATGAGGTATTTCATCTTCCAGAAAGCCTCAAAAGTCTGGTAATAGTTTCATTTGTGCTAATCCTAAACATTCACAACATGCACTCAAAGAAATCAACAAAAAGCTAACACATGACACAACCTGACAATAATTTATATTATCATTCATCCCGAGTTATGTAATAAAAACAGTTCCATTCTCACAGTTAAAAAGGGCAGAATATTGCACAGAATGATCAAAACAAAATGGTTAACTATTAGAGTTCACAGGTGGTGGCACAACGACATCAGTCAAAGCCTCTGAAGGAGTAACCACTACTATCCAAGAGGCCCATCACACCGAAACCTTCCTTCTGTAATACTTCTTCATATCAACAACTTTTCAATTGCATCCTGTATTGTAACCAAACTAAATCTTAGAATGCAGGACTAAAACCACATTATACAATATATCAGTTAGATGATCATTTGTTAGAGTAACAAACATCACTGAAGAAAAACAAGTACCTTAAGTTGTTGAATTTGACTTTTCAATTGGCTAGCTTCATTTGATGTAACAGAGCAAGCAATGACAGGTCTTGTGACGCCGCAAGCTCGACCAAGAGCTTGTTTTGAAGGAACAAAGACATAGGGCACATTCTGCAAAATCCAATTTTGAAAAGGTTATTTGTTTTATAATTGTTACTTGCACCATATCATCATAATAGGAACAATTGAATCGGAACAGCAAATCCACTTTGAATCTCAAAGCTCAATTCTTTGACCATAATTAAAGACACTAATGCAGTGTAGAAATTGTAATTCTTCTAACAGTTGTTAGCATAGGGGAAGAATAAAAAGTTCCGGGACCAAGAAACAATATAAAAAATTAAGTCAAACACAACATCATGTGCTAATTTCAGAAGCACAGTTCAACCAATCTAATAAAATATCACAGTGAAAGCATAGGTTTTTACCTTATACGAATTGCTATTCAGAATGTCTACCTATGCAACTAAAAAAATGTTTTTTAGTATGAAATAACATAGGTGTACATCATTTACACCTATTTGCTTCCGGTCAAAATCTATAAGAATACTTCTAATCAAAATCTAATCTGTGAGGATTTGTAAACAGGAGACACCTACAGGCTTCCAGTTAATAGTTAATAACAACAAATGTAAGCCTAATAAGACCCAAAAACAACCAGAACAGCTGGGTCAGCTATCAGAAACCTCCACTTCCACTTCCAGTTCATAGTTAACAACCAGCATACTATACCATTATATATGCTTGTCTCAGCAGACACCATTTGCCACTTTTATCTGTAACGTTTCACTAAAATCATTTTAACCGTTCAATTAATAAATCATTTACAGCCATATACGGATAATTTTAATTTCCACCAAAAGAAATAAGAACAAAACAAGGTGTAAAGATCCTACTTCTTGCTCTTTTCCAATGAAACGTTTATTTTTTTATAATAAAGTAAAATTGAATCTGAAGTTTAATTCTAAAGGCAAAAACTGAACAAATTAACAAATTTTCATTAAATGAGCAGCAATCTTGATCTTCCACAGCTAGGCTAAAAAGAACTGAGAAAACTGGCATCTCTATATAATTGATTAACATGCTATTTGAACCAAAAGAACTATAGGGTTCACTACTTAGCTTTTAACAATTGAACAAACATCCAATACCTTATGCAAAAATGAAATAACAAAAAATATAAACAAATATAGATATTCATTAGGGAAAAAAAGGGGAAAGAAACCTTGTCCTCGGCAAGTAAGGGAAGATGCAACAGAATCTCAAGAGGCTCAGTATCAGCAGCCATCACAATGAACTCAGAGATACCCCTGTTGAGAGTCTTGGTAGCTAAAAAGATCATAAAAAAACAAATAAATAATATCAGTGACCCCATAAGCTGCATACGTAAGAGACTGAGAAGAGCAAGCAAACCTTCATTAGCTCCTTTTTTGAGCTGTTTGTAGTTGGCGGCTTGCTGAACAAGATCCAATATGGTAATAGTCAGATGGGAATCAGCCAATGGGTAGGCTTTGGGGTTTACTGCTTCTCCTGTCTATAACAGAGCATATTTTATACAAAATCAGCACAAGCGAACAATCCAATGATAAGAGAGGAAACGAGAGTTAAGAGAAACAGTACCATTTTTGGTAATTGAGCAGTAGAGGACGAGACTAGGGTTTCTCTGATTCACCACCTAACCAAGCTTTAGGGTTTAAGAACACTCGGATATAATAGGATCTTTGTTATAAATAAATCTCCTACTTGTACGACGTCGTTTATACGCTCGTTATAAAATGTGCATCTATTTTATCATATAGTACTAACAATTAATACCCTATTTAATAACATGATTTTGCTATTTCTCACCTGCGGTTGGGAATTACTACAGCCACGGCCAAGGATATTATTTTGTGGAAAAACTTGTTTAGGTCTTACAAAGTTTAATATATAATTATAGGTTTGCAAAAATAAAGTTTGGTTTCCATTCAGAGATTTCATAAACAGTGAACGTAATTCACGGAATCTGTAAATTGTAAAAGTCCAGAAGTATTTTAGAAGACTCGGTTTAAGGTTTTGAAAATCAAATTTTTTAAAAAAAAAATTATATATTTTTAAAAACAGGCTTATAATTGTATTTTGAAGTTTAAAAGATAATTTAAAGGAATTTTCACTCATTTAAAATATTTCTATATATTTAAATAATTATTTTAAATTTTTTAATTTTATTTATTATTTTTAATATAATAAAATTCTAAATTATCTTAAATATTTTAAAATTATTTAATTAACTTGAATATATTTATTAGAATCATCAATTTTTAATCTACTCGAACTACTAAAAAAAACTTTTATCATTTTACATCAATTATTTCATTATTTCATGTATATTAATTAAATCTAAACTTTTTCCAATTAATAAATGCAAATCACATCATCATAAAAAAAATTTAAATACTTATTATAAACATCAAAATATAAAACTTATCAATTTAAAAATTTCTAAAATATAACCCTAAGTCAATTTTTTTTAGTAACTTTATTTTTCTTCATCTATTTATTTATTTTTCTAATAGTTGATATTCTTAGTGTAAGGCTGTGTGAATATACATGGGTGAAAATAAAATCGCATATATTAGTTTAGGGAATAACATATTAAGTATATGTTTGGGACGGCTTGTGATTATAAAATAATCATTTATTGGATGGTGAAATTTGAAGCATATTCTTCGTCCATTCCAAAATTACATTTATGTATTATTCTATATGTAAATTTATGATGTAGGAGTGACATGTTTGGGATTTCACCGCCCTATAAATGATCATTTTATAATCACGAGCAACAACAAACATATACCAAAAAGTATTTACTTTAAGTGAATATTGTGTTTAAGAATGAAGAAGATGAAGGGTTCGTGGGTATGAGTGTTTTTACATATTTGGTGCCTTGGATTAGAGGGATGAGTAAGAAGGAAAGGTGAATAGTTGGGTTATGAGGGTTTGGGGTGTGAGAAATTAAGAGAGAGTTTTATAGTAGGGTATTATAGAGAGTGAGTGATTGTAGAGTGGTTGTGTGAGCTTGTGGGGTATCGATGCTTTTTTATACTTTTGATAGGAAGATACCAAGGAGGATCATGATAATAAAGATAAATGATGATGTTCCTAGAGAACCTATTGAAACTGAAGATAATGAAGATTTGGAAAAGAAAGAAAGGGTTAGGAAACATCTAGATACATGATTAAATATAAACGTTTTAAAATTTTGGATACTTGGGCTGTTGATAAAGTATTATTTTGTTTTTCTTTATTGTGTTATTTATGAGTCTGATACTTCATATTTAACTAGAATAATAGTTGTTATCTTTTGAATTGCACAACATTAATGCTCCTATTATGGTTGAGCTTGAGGGACACCTGTGGTATGGTTCCTTGATGTTTTATGTATAATGAGCAGAGTGACTCGAGAAACAAGTTTTCATTTTCTTAATTTTCTCCTTTCTCTACTCAGTCATTTATTAAATTACATATATTTGTATTAGATTAGGTATCTATAAGCAAGTCACTATCGGTATGAATTTCCATTTGAAACCTAAGTTTTTTTTATACCCATTTTTAGATATCCATTTCAAATCATATGGTATTTAATTTAATAACTTGTTTATAAATTGTACTCACTATGCCAAAAAAGGGTTATAATAGAAGGTATAGGAGGATTTTAATAACAGTTTTAACTGCTATTAATACGAGCACTGTTGAAAGTGAGAAGATATAATAGCGAGTCCAAACCGATATTAAAATCAGTTTTTAGATAGCGAATATCAACTAACCGCTATTAATTCTCTGTTACCCAACCACAACAAAAGTGTTATCAAATCCTACCTATTAATAGCAATTATCATTAACCATTATTGAATCTGATATCTTTTTTTAGTAGCTCTTCATATGAACCGCTATCAAAATTCTATATATATATCTTTTAAAAATAATATTTATATTGAAATCCCTATTAACTTGGCCACATTATATATAAAAAATTTTAAAAATTTAAATTTAATCAATAAAATATATATTTTTCATCAATATATCACAAATACAATATACAACACTAATATTAATATACCATAAGTACCAACCAAAAGCCACTACATTAAACGTACATATAAATTATACATATATTTCAAAACTTTTGCAAATTTTATCCATTTAACACTGGAATATTGTAAAAGAATTATGATGATAGAATGTTTTTGATTGGGCATGAAATGCACAATATTTCTACCTTATTTGATTTACAATTCTGGGACTTTATTGAATATATACTATCTAATTGCTCTATTTTTGTATTTGTTGACAGTCTGGAGGCAATTATGGGAAATTGAAGGTTTTTGAGGACTTAAAGCTGGATTTGCCAAAGACTAGTCAAACAAGACCAAGTCAATTGGGTTTTATCAGAGTTGTTATATTTTTAAAAAGTTGTTATATTTTTAGTTCTCAAATCTGATTTGTAATCTGAACGATTGGGATTTTTAGTAGAGTTTTTAAGAGTCTTTTGAGATTTTTCGGGGAGTATTTATTTAGGAAAGAAACGATTGTAAGGGGTTTTCTCATTCTGAATTTTTATCTGGAGAATAAAGAAAATACTTTGAGTTTTTATTTTCTCTAGAACGATCAATTCTATTAAGCTAATGAAGTTCGCCACGCCCATGAGGAGCTAAACGAACCTCATCCAACTAAGTCGATTCTAATTACCGTGTTGTGAGAATTGTTTTATTCTACTATATTGTTTGATATTTATGTATTCTCTATGGGCATGGTCAAATGCACATGTTGATTCTGATTAGTTAATAAAGTGCGCAATTGATTGATTAATTAGGTTCAACACATTGCATGTCAAATAGCTCGTAGTTAATTTGACCTAGGTAATGTTGAGAGTGCATAATCGTAATTCAAGAACGGTCGTATTGATTCAATTGGTTGCGGTCACGGGTCTTTTCTAGTTTTTAATGCGATCTACGTTAGATCAGTGATTGATTCAAAGGGTCGTACCCGGTCAGTCTATCTAGGAAAAGATTGGTTATTAGGCACGTTGTCAATAGCTATAACCGTGACTATTAAACGGTGTAGATATTCTTAGTTTCGATGATCAACATTTAATTTGGATAAATCGACTTAGCTGGGTACTTAATTATAATTGATTTTTCATCTTAAATTTAATTCTGGTTTAATTAATCGCATATTCTCAAAATCCCCCATTTACTTTGATTTGGTCAATACGATTACATTAATTGATTTCCGTTCTCTGTGGATCAACCCTATTTGCTACAATTTATTGTATTTGCAGGTTGAATTAAATATTGACGGATTCGACACCCGTCAGTTTTGTTCATAATTTTCAATTCATAATACACATATTTATATTACTTACATGGAATATACTAGGAAATATAATCATTAATCAGTCGCCTAAACTATTGCCTACATTATTGTATATTTCTTAAACTATACACTAATTAGGCGTTACAATAACAGAAGTAATACAGGCTCTATTATAACACTCCTCCTCAAGCTGGAGCATAAATATTAATCATGCTTAGCTTGTTACAAAAATACCCAACTCTAGTTCCACTCAAAGCTTTCGTGAATAGATCAGTTAATTGTTCTCCAGTTCTTTCATAGCCAGTAGAAATCAAGTTTTTCTGAATCTTCTCTTGAATAAAATGACAATCAACCTCTATGTGTTTAGTTATTTCATGATACACTGGATTTGAGGCAATATGGAGAGTAGCTTGATTATCACACGGTATTTTGTTGGTATAGAATGTTCCATTCCTACTTCAATTACAAGGTGATGCATCCACATGATCTGACATGTGGACTGTGCCATAGCCCTGTACTCAGATTTTGCATTGGATTGAGATACAACATTCTGTTTCTTACTCTTCCACGATACTAAATTCCCTCCTACAAAGATGTGGTAACCAGTGGTAGATTTTCTATCAATCTTGGATCTCGCCCAATCTGCATTTGTGAAACATCAATGTTAGAATGCCCATGATTGTTATACAATATACCAAGTCCAGGTGACCCTTTTAAGTAGCCTAAGAATTGTTAAAGCTTCCCAATATTTGACTGTAGATGCAGACATGAATTGACTAACAATATTTACTGCAAAAGCAATGTCAAATGGAGCCACTGTGAGATAATTTAATTTTCCCACCAGCCTCCTATATCTCTCTGGATTATCAAAAGGATCACCATCATCCTTTGTAAGATGTATATTGGGAGTCATCATAATACTTCAAGACTTGGTTGCTAATTTTCCAGTTTCTACAAGAAGATTAAGGACATACTCCCTTTGAGATAGAAAAATACCCTTCTTGTTTCTTGTCACCTCTACTCCCAAGAAGTATTTTAATTGTCCCAAGTCTTTTGTGTTAAATTTAGAGTGCAGAAATGACTTGAGAGAAGAAATTCCTCCTTCGTCACTGCTTGTGATAACAATGTCATCAACGTACACTATGAGGAGAATAACACCAGTTGCTGATTGTTTGTAGAAGACTGAGTGGCCATATTTTCTCTTCTTCATCCTAAATTCTTCAACAATCTTACTAAATTTGCCAAACCAAGCACGAGGGCTTTGGTTTAAACCATACAAAGATTTCTTTAAGCGGAAAACCTTTACATACTCCGCCTGAGCAATAAAACCTTGTGGTTGCTCTATATAGACTTCTTCTTAGAGCTCACTATGCAAAAATGCATTCTTAATGTCTAAATAGTGTAGAAGCTAATTCTGGGTAGCAGCGATAGAGATAAATAGGTGAACGGAAGTTAGTTAGGCAACTAGGGAGAAAGTATCAAAATAATCTATACCATAGGCTTGAGCAAATCCTTTAGCCACCAATCTAGCTTTAAGACGTGTTATTGAGTCATCTGTATTGCACTTAACTGCAAACACCCATTTGCAACCCACTATCTTCTTATCCATTGGTAAATCAACCAATTACCATGTTTGATTGTCGTTGAAAGCCTTTATTTCTTCAATCATCGCATTATACCAACCATGATGAGATATGGCCTCTTTCACTGTCTTAGGTAGGGAAATAGAATTTAAAGAGTCAATCAAAGATCTAGAGAAAGGAGATAATTTATCATAGGAAACAAAATTAGCAAATGTCTAGGAATGGTGCATTGACGAGTACCTTTACGAAGACCAATAGACTGATCAAGATCAGACGGCTGAGGATCTAGTGACAAAGTAGCAGGTGTTGGATATGTATCATTGGTCTTTTTCCTCCTAGAATAAACATGAACAATTGGTGGTCTAGCTGGAGCCGGTGGAGTACTGCCAACTATCTGCCCATTAGCAGACTGATCACTAAGAGATACTTCATCAGTTGGTTGCTCATTTGAGGAAATAATATTATATTGGTTTGATGATGTATCTATATAAATTAATCATTCATCTTCCTCTTTTTGATTTGGAGGTACAATCACATAAGAGAAAAATTGAGTTTTCTCAGAGAACACTACATTGGTAGAGACCAAATAACTATGAATTCAGGAGAGTAGCATCGATAACCATTTTTAAGGCTAGAATATCCCAGAAATACACATTTCAAGGCTTTAGGGTCTAATTTAGTAATATGACGCCGAACATCCCAAACAAAACATGTACTCCCGAACACCTGAGGCTCTATTGGAAATAGGGACTTATTAAGGAATAAAATATTGTAGGGAAGATCTCCACCAAATACTGGAGAAGGCATTTGATTGATCAGAAAATTAGCTGTAGAAACTGCATCCACCCAAAATTGTTTAGGAATTGTCATTTAAAACAACAAAGCACGAGCAGTTTCTAGAATGTGCATGTTCTTCCCTTTTGCTACCCCATTTTGTGCTGGTGTATCAATAGAGGAAGATTGATGAAGAATCCCTTGTTAAGTCATGTAATTCTGAAAGGTTGCTGACATGTATTCTTTAGCATTATTACTTCTTAGTATATGTATAGATACATTAAAGAGATTTTTAATTTCAACAAAAAATGCAGAGAAATGAGAAAAAAATTCAAAATGGTTTTTCATAAAATAAATCCAAGTCATTCTTGAATAATCATCCACAAAAATAACAAAATATCTAAAATCTATTTTAGAAGAGACCGGGAAAGGATCCCAAATATTTGAATGAACTAATTCAAAAGTAAAAGCTATTATTTTGTTTATTCTTGGACTCAGAGTACTTTGATGTTTCGCAAAATAACAAGATTCACACTCCACAGATTTTACATCCTGAAATTGGGGACATAATTTCTTCAGAACAGGCAGATAAGGATGTTCTAATCTACATTGCGCTTCAAATGGAGAGACTACACTAGAACAAGCAATTGACTGTAATACCCATGCATCAAGAACATAGAGACCATTTGATATATATCATTTACCAATAATCTGCTTTGTCATAAGATACTGAAAAAGACAATGGTCAGGAAAGAATAAGATAAAACAGTTCAAGTCTTTTGTAAGTTTACTTACGGATATCAAATTGAAAGCAAGCCTGGGTAAACTCAACACAGAAGACAAGGTAATAGATGGTGTGGGGTTTACAGTTCCAGATCCCTCAACATCATAATTTGATCCATCAACTATAGTTACAGGATATGGTGTTTTGTGGTTTTGGAAGGTAGAAAAAATTTTAGGATTACCTGTCATGTGATTTGTAGCACTAGAGTCTATAACCCATTTGTTTGAGGAGGAAATGAGACATGTTTTACTTGATCAGCAACACCAGTAATAGGATGAGGTTCTTTCATCGATTATTGGTAGTGAGAGAAGTTAGCATATTCATCAGCTGAAACATCAATAGTCTTTCCACATATTGAGCTCGAAGTAGCAACCACATTAGCGGTCTAAGTCTTTTGATTACGACTTTGCAATTTCTTACAGTAACGTTTTGTGTGTTTTGGTTCCTTACAGTAATAGCAAACAATATCTTTCTTCTTCCCGCCATCATGTCCCTTTTCACCTCTAGCAACAAGAGCACTAGATTTTTGATGGAATGTAGTGTTTTTAGTGTGTAACACTCGACTAAAAACTTCCTGGAGTGATGTAACCTTAGAATTAAAAAGGATATGAGATTTGGCAGTCTCAAATTCAGGAGGAAGACCAGCCAAAAAACTCATTATCGCTATTTGCTCTCTCTGAGCTTGTTGTACTTTAATATCAGTGCTAAAAGTAATAGCATATTCAATTCTTCATAAGTCTTTTTGAATTCCATAAAATACATTGTTGTGAGTGATTGAGTTTCCTTTTCAACACGATAAAAAGCTTTGCAAACATCATAAATTCTACATCATTTCCCTTGCCAGAATATAAAAATTTCAAATATTCCATCAATTCTTTAACATATTCACAATGACTAATCAAGCCAACTACTTCATTTCCAATAGAATTTAATTCGCAAGAAAAGCTTAGCATCATCTTTAAGCCAAATTTTCCTAGTATCGTCTTTGGGGGGTCTTGGATCAAATTATCATCTTTCTCAACACTTCTTAGATACATCCTAATAGTTCTACTCCATTTCAAATAATTAGCACATTTCAATTTATGCTCAGTTATTTTAGACATGGAAGGAACCAATTCAGCCTTAATATCACCCATATTAGATTTTTTTCAAACAAAAAAAAAGCACTTAACTAGATCAGAATAAGCTCTATGAATCCAATGAAGAAAGAAATACCCGGACAAAATCCTAAGATATGAACTTCTTCCAGTAGATCTTTGAATCGACATTGCTTCCGAACCTCTGCTCCTCCTCAAATAAGTAGTAAGATAAAATAGGCACCAAATATTGTGCCCAAAAAATTTAAAAACAGACTAAGGAACTAACTAACCCAGAACCGGGCTCTGATACAATGTAAAAGAATTGTGATGATAGAATGTTTTCTTCATAATTTTCAATTTATAATACACATATTTATACTACTTACATGGACCATACTAAGAAATATTATCCCTAATCAGTTGCCTAAACTATTGCCTACATTATTGTATATTTCCTAAACTATATACTAATTAGGCGTTACAATAACAGCTGTAATATAGGCTGTGTATAGTTGTATTACAGGCTGTATTATAACATATATATATATATATCAAAGATAAATTATTCTAGTTACAATATAATCATTCCCACGTATCTTGACCACCACCAAGACTCATCTTTTCTAAGCAAAGAAAAGTAAGTTTGCCACGTTCACGGTACCTACCACAAATAAAACATAAAAATGAAAGTTCAGCCATCAAACTACTATTAACCTATACTTGTACACGGAAATAAATCATTAACAATATGTGAAGAAACAAATCAGAGCCACCTAGTAAATAAATAACAATCAACTGTGAATTACGCAGTAATCTAATTTCAGTCAAAGTTACCATTTGTCAACAACCAAACATCTAAAACCACAAACCAAACTCAGTCTAAAAACACAAACCAAACCAGATATAAATAAATAGAACAACAAGCTGGATATAAAAAAACACAATTGGTACTGATAAAAAGTATACATTTTTTACTTAGAAGAGAAGAGACCATTGGAATGGGAAATTCAGAGAGGAAGGGGAGAAATTCTTCTCTTAAATTTACTAACCATCACTTTATTGAAGTTGTTGTTGGTGAATGAATTGATTGAAAATTTGGCTTTGTACCAATTAGAGGAAACACATTATGAACCGAGCCCAACCACATCTAACTTCATCAATTTCTGTCATCGTGTAGGTGGTTTAGTGTTGTACATTGTTGTACCACTATAGTTACAATATAAACAATCATAGTTACACTTCTAATATGTCCATAATATATTGCAAATATTTACTTGCATTTATATGATTTAACTCACATTATTTAGTATATTCGATTCTTAATGTCCAATTATTTCTTGCATCATACGTATTACAAAATATTCACAATCTACATCATTATTTTAGAGAGGACACTACAAAAATAAATGAAATAGGTGAATTAAAACGGAATAGCTTAATGCTAGTGTTTAAAACAATTCAAAAATACATACATATACATGTATCTATCTTACATTTGCTCAATATTTGCCTGAATTCAATATTGTGGCATGTAATGTTCTCAAGTAAAGTATAATATTACCAAATTATTATTAAAAAAGTTATCATATAACCAAAATTAAAGAATAGAATAAAATATATACATACAATTGTATTGTGTTCTTAAGAATACAATTGTATTGTATTCTTAATATCAAGACACTGATTGATATTACCACAAACTAGAATCATGTAATACACCAAGCGATCATATGGTTGGATCCCTAATAAAATCCAATATGCTCTACATACATTTTATAATTTTTTATAACATAAATTACAAGTGATAGTATTTAATTTTGTATTTTGAAAAATAATTAAAAGAAAGAAAAAAAAGTTACTTACCCAACATTGCAATGAGAGAAATATAAAATGTCTTTGCCATATGCTTTCTTCGAGAATGTCAATGTTATATACACAATTTGATCATCCACATTTATATTCTAAGCCCATGTTAGTAAATATGGGGACAGAAAGCTAAAGAGATTTTCAAACCTGTATGGTACTATTATTTGCTCTCATAAAAATATGTCTTTGATAGACATTAATGACATGCTATAATTTTATTGATATAAGATAAATAAATTTAAAATATTGATATATTACTTTTGATAAATTGCCACATGAGTAACATCGATTTGTGTTTATGTAGTAGGATATGAACTTCATCTCATCCAATACTTTCTTGATAAACATGATTCATGATTTCCTCCCCAATCTCTATTTGAACAACATCTCCCTCTTTTTATCTTCTAGCTCCAATAGCAGCAAGCATTTTGAGATCAAGAGGTAAAATATATGAACTACCAATTGATATAACTCGTTCAATCTCTTTACCCGTTTTTTTTTTTACTTGTGCACTCTATTTTCGATATATTAGAGTTTTTGCATTATGTACTTTTATCTACATAAAAATGACAAGTATCTCAAACAAATACATATTCTTATTAAAATATACATACCATGGACTCTAAGACAATAAGCTCCACTTGCCAAGCGACAAAAGTTCCCAAAGCATTACTTAAGGTGATAATATCTGCTCCCTCAATTGGAATAGACAACAACGTATCCAATTCCATTTGGATTTTAATTTCTACCATCTTCTCAAATCTTCTTTCTTTAACATTAAGTTGTCAAGTTGAATATTAACATGAAGTATTCAACTTGAATTAAAACTTCTAACATCTTCTTTATTCTTTACAAAGAATACCAAATAAATTTAATTAATTCCTAACATCCTCTCTTAAATTTATATTGGTCATTCCAAGTAATTCCTTCAACTTGAAAAATATTCCAACTTTCAAGTGCTTCGTGAATATATCTGCAACTTGACCTTCAGATTGCCAATATTCAACTTCGATTTCTTTTTCCCTTACTAAATCTCTAATGTAGTGATATTTGATATCAATATGTTTGTTGCGACCATGGAACACTGGATTTTTTGTTAATGCTATTTTAGACTTGTTATCACAGAAGATTGTTGTAGGTCCATCTTATGGATGTTGAAGTTCACTTAACATCTTTCGTAACCACACTGCTTGCATAACACATCCTATTGCTGCTATATATTATGCTTTCGTTGTTGAAAGAGCTACAACTTGTTGTTTCTTTGAACACCAAGAAAATATTCCGGAACCAACATGAAACATATATTATGATGTACTTTTTATTTTCTCAACATCTCTTGTGGTCAACCAATTTAATATCTTTTGAATTTGAATAAAATATTCTTTCATCAATTGTGTCTTTAATGTATCTCGAAATTCTCTTTGCAGCTTACTAATGACTTTCTCTAGGAGACTCCATGAATCTACTTACTATTCTTACTCCAAACATAATATCTGGTCTAGTTGTTGTTAGATACCTTAAACTTTCAATAGTTCTTTTAAAGTTTGTAGCATTAACCAAATCACCATTACCATCTTTAGCAAGTTTTAGTCTTTCTTCCACTAAAGTCAAGATGATTCCATCTTGAATTTCTTTAATATATGTCCAGTATATTTTTTCTGCGAAATAAATATGCTTTCATCCATTTGTTTTACTACAATCCCAAGAAAATATGTCATTAATCCCATATCTGTCAACTCAAATTGAGCAATCATATCCTCCTTGAATTCTGATATGAATTTGGATTATTGCTTGTAAAGATTAGACCATCTAAATAAAGACAGACAATAGCAATGTCTCCTTTTTTGTTGGTCTTGATGTATAAATTATATTCATATGGGAACTCATGAAAGCCGTGATCAATAAAATATGTGTCTATACAAGTATACCATGCTCTGGGTGCTTATTTCAGACTATATAAAGCTTTTTTCAATCTGTATACTTTATTTTGTGATTTTTCTTTTACATATGCCGGTGGTTGCTCAACATACACTTTTTCTTCAAGTACTCAATTTAAAAATGCCGACTTAACATTTATTTGATGTATCTTTCAATGACTTTGAGCAATAAGTGAAATTATCATTCGAACACTATCTAGTCTAGCAATAGGAGCAAAGTAATCAGTATCCGGTTTTTGTTTATATCCTTTTGCTACAAGTATTCTTTTATAGCTTTCAACTTCTCCATTGGGCTTGTATTTTGTTTTGTACACCCATTTAACTCTAATCGGCATTTTCCTTTTGGTAAATCAGTTAACTCCCACGTCTTATTTTTCTCAATAACATGAATTTCATCATCCATAGATTTAGTCCACCGATTATCATTTGCAGCATCCTCAAACATTACTAGATCATAATCAGAGAGTAAAACAAAATTGACAACTTCCTCATTGTCATCATTATCACCAACTCAGTAATCTTGTAAATAAGTTGGTGGCCACATTCTCGTTATGACTATCTAAGTTGTGGTGCTGTTGGTGAAGATTCTTCTACACCATCTTGTTGTTGTTCTTCAACACCTGAATGCGAGGATAACTCACCATTGTTGTTAATTGGCACTGGCATCGTATACAATTCTTTTCCTTTACCTGTCCAATCCCATATTCCATTTTCATTGAATGTAACATCACGACTAATTATCACCTTTTGTGTTTTCGGGTTATACAATTTTTACCTTTTTTTTCGAGCTATAACCAATAAAGATGCATTTTTTTTTGCTTTATCGTCAAGCTTCTTTCTTAACTGATCAGGAAATTGTGGATAGGCTATACAACCAAATACTCTAAATGACCAATGTTAGGCTTTTGACCACTCTAAGCTTTTTATGGAGTTCATCCAGAAACACATTTAACAGGACATCTATTCAAAATATAAATTGCACACGCAACAACTTCTACCCAAAAATGTTTAGGCATTCATTTTGAATGTAACATGCTTCTCAGCATATCCATGATAATTCTACTCTTTCTTTTTGCAACACCATTTCTTTAGGAGTATACCTTGCTGTTAATTCATGTTTTATCCTTTTCCTTTTCAAGAAATCATCACAAACTATATATTTGGTACCTCTATTTATTTTAAGAGTTTTGATGGAATGATCACTTTGCTTTTCAACATAAGTAACAAAATTCTTGAGTATAACATAAGCTTCAGATTTTTTCTTCAGAAAATAAACCCATGCTTTTCTACTAAAATCATCAATAAAAGTAATAAAAATCTATTACCTCCATTTGATGGAACTTCAAGATAGCATATATCCGAATGAACAAGTTCAAGTGGTGCTTTAGCTCTCCATGCTTTTTTGGTAGGGAGTGGATCTCTGTGTTTCTTTCCTAAAACATAAGGTTCACACACCTCTTTTAGAACTTGAATATTTGGCAATCATAAAACTCATTTCTTATTTGCAAGAAATACCAAAATTCAAGTGTTCAAGTCCCATATGTCATAACCAACTATCATTAATGATTAAAGAATTACGATGAAGAGAGTTACAGTAATTGATGAATCTTGAGAATGGACGGCTTGTTGTAATTTTTGTCTTCAATATCATCCATTTCTTTTAATCACTAATAATGCATCCATCCTTGTTAAAGGATAATTCATAGCCCTTTCCTGCTAGTTGTCCCACACTTAATAAATTTTGACAAATACTAGGAGCATAAAATACCTCACTGATGTACTTTGTTGACCCATCATTTAATTTGATAGCAATCCTTCCTTTGCTGAAAATTTGTATTTTGTAGTTATCTTCTAGTTTTACTGATGAATGAAATGACTCATCCAATTATGAAAAAACTCCTTTATTTCCACTTAATGATTCCTACACCTAGAATCCAACAACCATTGAACGTCACTTTTGATAGTTTCATTACTTCCTTACTAACAAAGTTTTTGGACCATCATTTTGCACCACTACTACATGATTTCATCTATTATCTGATTTTCTAGCACGATACTCTCTGATATAATGTCCATATTTTTTGCAATTATGGCACTGAATATGTGACTTGCACTCCCATTAATAGTGTCCCTGCTTTTTACATTGATGACACTGAATATTAGATTTCTTCCAATGAGATTCAGTACCTTGTGGTCCTTGTCTACTAGAGTTTTTGGAGTTCTTGCCTTCTTTGTCGGTAAAATTTTTATTTATTTGATTTTGTCTCATTTTACTATAAACAACTCCATCTTCATTTTTGATGTTCATTTGAGCCTTTAGTGCTTGATCCACAACCACCGATGATCTTTCATTCATTCATTTTTCTCTTGACTCTAATGAAGCTTGTAGATCATTATTTAGTGTCATGGTAGTGAGATCTTTGGATTCTTCGATAGTTGTTACCACATAATCAAAATGATTTGATAACGTGCATAGAATTTTTTTAACCACATTTTCTCCGCAATTTTGTCACTATTATTTTTCATTCCATTGACTAGTTTGTCAATTTGTGAAAAATAAGTGTGAATATTTTCATCCTTATCTTATTCCAACAATTCGTATTGTCTCTTCAAACCTTGCAATTTGGTTTGCTTAACCGGATCGGCACTTTCATATGTTTTTAATAAAATATTCCAAGCTTTTTTTGCCATGAAATATTTTTTTCATAATGGGCAACTCAACGAATTGACAAATTAAGAATAAAGCCTTTTCACTGAGTGAACGATCACGAACTAATTGTAGTTTTTCTTCTTCATTTAGTCCTTTCTCATTCTCAGGTTCCGTAAGACCATTCTCCAAAATTTCTTCATAACTGTTGTTTCTTAAACATAATTCAATCAAGTGTTTCCACATGAGAAAATTGTTCTTCCCATCAAACTTGAAAATTGTTGCATGTAGTTGTTGAACTAAAGTTGTTGAACTTGAAGCCATTATATGGAACTATGCTCTGACGTTGACAACACTCAAAAGAAAATAATTTTGATTTAGTAATACATAATACTCTATTAATGAAGAAGAGATTACAATATTTTTCAACTCTTCTTCACAACAAAAATTATCTCACATTCACATTTACAATATTCAAGTCCACATTAGAGTTGCTTGATTTCCTCTTAACTCTCTCTAATTTACTTCTCTTGAAGTGGAATGTTATGTTAGGGTGATATGGATGTCATAATACTGGTTATTAAAAGTAAAACAAATTGATCTAAGAGAAATTTAATTTGGATTTAAATTTCTACCCCCTCTTGAATCTTCTTTCTTCAATATTAAGTTGTCAAGATGAATATTAAGATGAAGTACTAACATTTTCTCTGTTTCTTTTACTAAGAATACCTATTAAAATCGTACTCAAGGATCAATTCGGACCGGTGACTGTCCGTGGTGCATTTAGACGGAGGGAGTATACTCTGAAACTCATTGGGATGGGGTAATTTATCGGCATCAGAGAATTTTAGACAAATAAGACATGCACCTTGCGCGGGCAATAAAAAAGTACACAATCTGAAACGTGGCAGGTAACGATTGATCAGACCACGCCACAATAGACCTACTAGTTTAGTCAAATAAAAGGCGGCTTCACTGTCTAACGTTTCCATTCATCAGAGAAAAAATGGATTGGATTGGAGAGAGACTAAAATCAATGCGGATCAGACAAACAGTCACTCAGTTCATCAGCCTCGGTTAGTCTCAAATCAAATTTCTTCTCTACTCAATTCTTTCATATCAAACAACTAATCTCATGATCTTGTTAAAGGGATGATTGTTTCGACGGCCTTGATTTTGTGGAAAGGATTGATTTACGTTACCGGAAGCGAGTCGCCGGTCGTAGTTGTACTCTCTGAGAGTATGGAACCTGGATTCCAGCGAGTGAGTTCGTTTTTAATTTTCACCTCTGATTTTGCTTTCATTGTTCACATTCTTTACAAGTCTTCGATTGTCTCTTCCCAGGGCGACATTCTGTTCCTGCGGATGAGCAAGGACCCAATTCGCGCTGGAGAAATTGTTGTCTTTAACATAAAAGTATGTCAATTCACTCGTATTTAGGGCACACTATAATTGTTGCCTTTGGTTGCTGATGGTATATTTCATTAATAATGTTTTTCCGACTTTGTAGGGCCGTGATATTCCAATTGTTCATAGAGTGATTGAGGTAAGAATGATGGATATTGGATACTTTGAGGTGTTGTTACTGTTCTTTTACCTATGCCTGACAGATGAATAGAAGCTGAATGTAGGGACTTATAAGTTAACCTATAGACTGTAATAAGGATGTGGGACTACAACAGATAGTTCAGTTACATGACAATTATATAATTTTAATTGCTGTTGTAGTACTTGCTGCTTTACGTTTTTGGTTTGGACATGTGCAATTTTTATACAAAATAGGGTATTCTTCAACACTGTGCAGGTTCATGAGCGACAAAACACAGGGGAAGCCGATATTCTAACCAAAGGTAAATTATATTTATTTCGAGTTAATTATTCATGCAGATCATAGTGTTGTTTTTACAAATTTAGTTTTTCTGAAATCAAACTGCAACTCGCATTTTTAAGCTTAAAATGTGTTATACTATGCTAGTTTCTCATCTTTGTTTCTTGGCATTGTAACTTAACCGTATTTTTCTGGTAACCAGGAGATAATAATTACGCTGATGATAGAGGGTTGTATGCTTACGGCCAGCGTTGGATACATAGAAGTCACATCATGGGACGAGCTATTGGGTAATTATCTTTGTGAAACTTTTGTCTAAATTGCAGTGTTGAATCATTTGAATGGGTTAATACTTGATTATGAACAACTTATATCTGTATGTTAAAGTTGCAGATTCATCATTAATATAGGAATGCAGTGTATTAACTGGGCACAGTTAGCATTTTCATTTATATGTTGGCACAGTAGCTCAAGTTTGAATTTACCGGCATTCTATCCAATCATGATCTTGATGAGATTTGCTTATCCTTTGAATTTGCACAGTTAGCATTTTGCGCCATTATGTTATGCTTATAATTTTGTGATTGAGGTGTATGATCTGTAAGTGTGTGTTATTTATCACTTTGTTCAGAGGACTGAATACCTTAATTGAGAGCCTCTCATCATTCAACTCTCTTACTAAGCAGGAAGATACATTTATGTAAAAACAAAGTGGTGATTCAGAGAGATAAGATTATAGCATGACTCTTATAAATTAGGCAATGAGCTCCAACAAACCAACCTCATTTGGTTTGTTGTATTTAAACTTTACCTGTGCTATTTAGTATGTATTCTATCCTGGTTGATCCACCATTCATGTATTTGTTTACACATTCAATACCTTTCTTCAACTCCTTATCATGTTTAATTCATATGTCTACCTCTCTCTCTCTCTGTGCAGGTTCCTGCCCTATGTTGGTTACTTGACAATTATCATGACCGAAAAGCCGATTATCAAGGTAAGGGCTTGTTGAATTCAGTTAAACTTAGTAGCCTATATTTGCTTGCAATAACACTACCAAGCCATTTTTCAGTGGATTCTCAAAGGTGAAAGAAAGATCTATAGTAATAGAAACCTATAAAAGCGTTGACGATATTCATTTCTCATCTTGCAGTACATACTTATAGGTGCATTGGGGTTGCTGGTGATCACCTCAAAGGATTAGAGAATACAATACAAAGATTTAGGGAATGCACAATTATATACACAATTCTGTATTGAGATTCAGATCTTCTCCATCACTAGATGTGCATTTTCTAGCTTTTATTTATTTTTCCTTTTTCCCCCTTTATGGTGATAATGTTAGAGGCATTCAATATAAAATCGTGTAAACTAGCAACCAGTATTATTAATAAGGAAAGTTGCATTTCTCCTCTATATGTTCCATATGAATCCTTATCTCACCTCAGAATTATTGTTATGCACTATTTATGTTTGAGCATGGCGTCTTTGCCATGTATTTTGTATTTAGCTGCGTTTGTCAAACCGGTCAATAAGTTAAAATTACCTATATGTTATAAAATAAATACTATGGAACAAAGAAGAGAGTAGAAACATGGCTTACTTAAGCAAGTAAAGTTTTAATTGATGAGGCTCTTTACTATATAGTCACAAAGTAAATTACATTGTTCATCAATATTGACAAAAATTTTGACACATTTTTTAGTACGTGTAATATGTGTGTACAAACATATTCAGGCTCTTGCATTTTCACCATCCGATTGTCTTATTAAAAATTTTTATCAGAAAATCTCTGGATAAAGAAAAAAAAGCGTAGTATGAAAATATTTGTAATTAAAATATCTAATTTGGACGGTCTTCACATTCAAATAGTTTAAATATCAAATAGTTTATATTTAAGATATAAATTAAACGAATTATTTGAAGATTAATTTTGTTTGTATCAATTTGTCCTTAATATTTTTTCGGCTAGCTTCATAGAATGCTATATTTCTTCATAATTTGAAAAGAATCAATTAGAGTTTACCATATTATACGAGGGAATTTAGTTGGAAGAACTGAGAAAATCTAAACGGAAAATCAACTATCCTACCAAAATACTAGAATGGAGATATTTAAACCCTGAGTTAGTCCGGAGGGGCAAGACAAACAACTAATTGCACACCATTGTTTGAAATGTAGAGACTCGCGATGCGACCATTTCAACCGCTTTACCGTGAAAAAGCCACTAATTGATCCCACTAGGGTGCTTCAAATCTTAAAACTCTCCTATTGCTATCAGTTGTATTAACTGATTGCAGCATTGTTCTGTGATGCCACCTACAACCGATTGCATTGGATCTTCCAAATTTACAAATGTTACTAACAAATGACAGAATGATCCCACTTATTAAATATGTGAAAACAAATTAGCAAGCAATGGCTCATTTCAACAACAATGCCTAATTAACATGCCTACTCCAGAAAGAAATAGATGTGATCAGTGAGAGATCCATCCAAACACACATAAGAAAGATGCACCTCACCCATATGGTTCATTTCTTAAAATTTCACCAACCATGCCAAGAAAAACAGTTCAAAAGGTTGCAAAACAGAACACATAAGACCGTATACAGTTAAATATGCCAACAATTCAATCTGTCTCTGACCTTAGCAGCATCATCTGTCCCAAAAAACAGTCTATTAGATCACCAGCTGAGACAACTAAGATCCCTCAGCCAACCAGTCAGGCTACTTATGATCTTCACTTACTAATACCAGGGGGTATGAAAGAATTACATTCTAAGGTACTAATAATACATTACTTAATAAATTTAACATCATTTGTAGTACTTAACCATATTTGTGCATATGGAGCAGTCACCAAAAGCCATCAAGTCAGGCTGCAATTCTATAAAAGACATCGAAGTTTATAGTAGATATCAATGGAACCAAATTTAATAGTAAAGTCAACTAAAATATTTACTACTTCAATCCCTCCATCTCTCAAGCAATCCCAAAAGATTCAACATGGTCTTCACAAAATGTTGGGCAAGTAGCAGCATGAGGAAACCCTACAAAAAGAGAAATTACAGACCTGAAATTCACAACTCTGTACATTTTCCACTATCTCACACTACAAACTTGCAGAAAAATTGTTTTTCACTAAATGAATACTTACTCGAGCCGGATGGAAATAACAAACAATGCTATACATCAGAGATAGTGTTTAACAATTACTTAGAGCTTAAATAAAAATCACTTCACAGAGTTAGTCCTCTAGGAAGGTACACTAATAAGCTCAAAGACGGTAGCTCACAATCAACATCAAGATCCATGGCAATTTAAAACAATCATTGTGGTAGATAGTAAGATGTGGATAGAACTCAAGCATCATTCAGTCACCAACACTTCCTACCACAAAGCTTGAGGAAAACTTGAGGAAATATTATTTCCAAAAGCAATAACTGATATAACAAAACCCAAGGAAACACACAAAACATATAACTATGCCAAGCAATTACAGCAATAAAAAGGCCCTAGGGATGACACAAAGCATACATATGATATGTATAGTTTAACACCTATCTATATTAGTAATCATATGAGCATCAAATAGTTTATTGATAATTCCCGATAGTTTTACACTTAAGTAAAATGAAGAAAATATAGGGGAGTATGAATTAAACCTTAAACTCTCAAATGATGACCCATCAAGCTTCACTTAGCCTGGTACTGCCGCAACATGTCACAATGTGGCGTCTCTCTTATAAAACCCCACTGCTGACGCTGAACTTCCAACCGACAATTCTGAGCCAGAATAGAGAAGTAATCCCTCTCAACCTGCATCTCAACCTTTAATCTCTCTTTACTATTCAAAGGATAATCCTGCTCAAACCTCGCTGGAGACTTTACATAAAAGTTAACGTCTTTCTGGGTAGTCATTTTGTGCTCATACGGATACGACCTTGATAAAGAGTACAAGGGATCTGAATTAGGCACAAATTGCAACAGGATTATAAGAATCACAGGTAACAATTGAATCAAAGCACGCAAATGGAATCCACTAGAGCCGTTATCCCCGGTTCTCTGCCCCATTCCCGTGCGAAAATTGAACTGATGAAACTGTGTAGTTGCAGGTGGCATTCCTCCAAAGAAGAAGTTCCTGAAAATCTCATCAGCATCGATGTCGGCGTCATAGAAACCATTGAATCCATGAGTAGCAGCGCGTGAATGCGAGCGCGGCTGATAGACAGGTTCCTCCGAGCCAGTGAGATCGTATTTCTTCCGATTCTCTTCGCTACTCAGACACTGAAACGCCTTCGAGACAGTTTTGAAGGCTTCCTCAGCCCCAGGCGCTTTATTCTTGTCCGGATGGACTTTGAGAGATAGTTTCCGATAAGCTTTCCTCACATCCTCCACAGAACAGCTCCTTTCAACCCCTAAAACCTCGTAATAATCCTTCGTCCTCTTCACCTGTCTCACGATCGCGATTTGCTCCTCTGTGTAAGCCGCACCGCCACCGGATGTCGTCGCCGTAGGCGAAACCGATGAGCCGGCCGCGGCCGTAGCCCTTCGACGGAACGACGACTGATCGGATGGCTTGGAATCAGGCTGAGCCGATGAGCCGTTGGGAATCGAGTCGGATTCGGAGTCGAGAGAAGAAATAAGATCGTCGACAGGAAGAGAAGGGTCGAGGCGTCGAGCTTTAGTGAGGAATTTAAGCGCACGCTGCCGATCCCCGGATTCGATTGCTTCTTTGCCGATTTTGAAGCACTTCAAGGCATCGTCTTTATTCCCATCCATGTTGAAATCGAAGAGAAAACAAAAGGTAAAGTGAAATTAGGAATTCAGAAACCCTAATTTATGCGAGTCATAATAACGGCAAATCGAATTGGATACAGAGTATGAAACGTTGATTTGTTTCTTGGTGGGGCGGGGACTCGGAGTTATCGTGTCGTGTAGCTCGCAGGAAATAAATGGGGTTTGTTATTGGGGTGTGTTTGGCTGCTAATTGCTCGGTCGGTTCTAGACCTGCATTGGATTTTCGGTGTACCCAAACATGACTTTCAATGGATATTTTGGTAATTCGAAACGAATGTGGGATGACTTCCAGAAAGGTCAAGCACTTGAACGGAAATCACACACTACACAACCGAACGAAATTTTTTGTTTTGCCCATTTTTAGAAAGTATTTTGAAAATACTTGGAAAAAACAGAAATATCTTATTTTTGAAAATAATTGCAAAATATTTTATTTTTAAAAATATTTTTATTTTTAAAATTAATTCAAAAATAATTTATTTTATTTTAAAATATTTCTAATTTTAAAAATATTCGTAATTGCCTTATTTTTTAAATTAATACAAAAATATTATATTTGAAAAATAATTTAAAAATTATTTATTATAAATAAAATAATTTGAAATTGTCTCATTTTTAAAAATAATTAAAAATAATATATTTTTAAAAATAATTTAAAATATTTATTTTAAAAAATTTTAATTTTATTGTAAAAAATATGGCTGTGTTACAATAAAATAAAATGAATTTTTTTATAGGCCATAAAAGGTTTATTATACAATTATAGGTCATTTTTGAAAAGTTTGCAAAACTAAGTTTGATTTTGACTCTATAGGCTATCACAGACTGTGAGAGTAATTTACAGAATCTGTGAATTTTAAAAATTCAGGAGCATTTTGGAAAACTTGGTGTATGGAGTGAAAACTAAACTTTTAAAAATTTGTTTTTATATGTTTTTCAAAACAGGCTTATACTTGTACTTTAAACTTTAAAAAGCCCATTTTTTAGAATTTTCAAATAAAAAACAAAATATTTTTATGCTATGAACATACTGTAGTTTTATTTAAGGGAAAATTATATAAAATAAACCAAATAAAGTTTAAAAATTCAAAACTAAATCAATAGAAGTTTATTTATATTTTTGAGCCATTCAAACTTTGATTTTCAAAAATAGACCATCACACCATATGATGGTCCTCTTCACAAACCACCTTCACACCTTCATATATCAATGTAAAAGAACTTCACAGAAGGATAAAATGGTCAATTTGATTCATTTTTTAAAAATGAAAGTTTGAAAAATTATTTTTATAAAACTTTTAAAGTTGGGCTATATGATATAAATAAAAATTATAAAATAACAAAAAAAAATGAAAATAACCCTTTATTTAATCTATTTGAATGCACTTATTTAAATTTCAATCCCATCTATCTTTTTCCCCTTTTTTTATCTCTTCTATTTCCTATCAATTTTGAAAAATATCCTATAAAAATTTACTGTAGAAAAATATTTCTTCCACACCTTTTCTATCTGTGTTTCTTTTATTGTTAACTCTGTACTCTACTCCATCTATTTCTCATGAGCTTATCACTGAGTGAGTACATTCAGTCATTGGATTTATGAACTCTATTTTCATATCTATTTCTCATGATCTTATCATTGAGTGAGTACATTCAGTTATTGGATTAATGAACTCTCTTTTCATTTGAGAAATTGAAACTCTTCTTACTTCATTGTTAGTCAACTGATATTATTCTAATTTCTTCACATAAATTGTGGAATCAAATCTAAACCAACAAAATCATGCTCTTTTCAAGATTAATATAAAAATTCGTACTATATATGTAGTGGGTATAAATCTACCATTAGAATTTCCAAGATAAATAAAAAGTTCATTTGGATTACATGGGTCTTAAAGGATGAGAGTTTTGAGTAAATATATTTTGACAAAATTTTGGATCACTCTCTATTCATGAATATCATATTTATAGTGAGAGAGGGTAGATAATTGCTACACGCTTTTAATGACAATGACCATTATTGCCACTAACTCCTCTAATCATTATACAACATCTCAAAAGATTTATTCATTATTAATTTGTGTATTAAAAAAAATCATTAAATTTTCCCTTAGAACATCTCCCATGGTTCCCTAAAAAATAAATCCTAAAAAACTCGTTTTGGAAGTTCCTAATTATTATTGGGACACAAAAAAATTCATGTACTCCAACCGTTCCCAATAAATCACTTCCTAAATATTTTAAATTTTGTCACGTCATCCCATTGGGTCCACCTAATACCGATTCAATTAAATCACTCCTGTACTCCAACACTCCCACTATCCAGGCGGGGTCGAGCGATAGTTCTAGAGTGAAAATAGCGCGGTTTGTAGAAAATTTAGCAAAAAAAAAAGAGCGCACCAAGAGAAATCCATGCGGGAAAAATCGGATAGGGAATCCCAAAAAGGGAGGCAAATATAGTGATGACGGAGTTTTTGGGTACGCCTAAATATTGAGAGTGAGATTGGGAACGGTTGGAATGTGATTTTCTCTTACGATGTCCAAAATTAAAATTTAGGATTTTTTAGGAACCAATGTAGATGCTCTTATTTCTGTTTTTGTTTACTCCTTTCATTTCGTCGTTACACTCGTTCACCAAATGGAACTTTCTTTAAGCATTGTTGACCAGGGGCAAAGTTTCTAGAACTTCAACTCGGACTTCATTGAACCAAGTCTTCTACCTTTGCTCGCCTGGTGCCCTTTGAACGCCTTTAAGTTTCCACGAGTGTCTACTGAAATCGGTTCCTTCGAGCGTTAAAATCCATCCTCTATTTCCTTTTGAGCGTTCTGCATCCACCTTCTCTTTCCTTCGCTCGTTTCTTAATGATCCTCGACATTTGCTCTGTTGGGCTTTGGCCTTTGTGCAATGCTTATGGACCGCTCTATGGGTTTCTAATTTCTTAATATAGGTAGGAAGTGACCTACTACAATATCTATAGCATGCTACAATATAGTATGTCAGATTGACTACAAAATTGCTTTCCATCTAACAAAAAAACCACTTTTGACATTAAAAGTGAGGATTTTTTTAATTTTTTTTAAATTTTTTAAAGTGAGAGTATTATTTTTTAAATGAAGGTATTTTGAAAATTTCCTAAAACTATGGGTATTTTCGAAATAATTTTTAAAAGTGAGCGTAAAATAAAAAATTTTCCAAAATAAAATCTGTGAAGAATTTGTTAGTAGGTTGGTTTTTAATTTTAGGGAAAAATATAAAAAATGAAACAATCAAACTATATATTTAAGTTAATAAAGCCTTTAAAGTTTGAGTTAAGTTTTTAAACCAAACAAAACTTTAGATTTCATAAAATGAGCCCTTCACATCCTTCACATGTTATTAAAAGTCATTCACACAGTGTGAAGGACCTTGTGATGAACCTTTATTTTTATGTGATGAGGGGCAAAAAAGTCATAAAGGCTCATTTTGTGAAATCTAAAGTTTATTTGGTTTAAAAACTTAATTCAAACTTTGGATTAATTTAATTAAAACTTTAAAAAGTCTAAAAATGAAACTATCCCTTAATTTTATTTTAACCAAATGTCAAACTTTAAAAAGATTTTATTTGAATGTATTACTATAAGAAAACTCATCCACGAAAATATAATTATATATCCAATCATTTTCAATTAGAATAATCTGATAACTAAAAAGTCTAACTTCCTTAATATCTTGAAATATATTAAAACCATTACAAATATGATACAAAAATTAGCATGTCTAAACCATTTAATTTTACATTTGTAACTAGCATCTACCATCGATAGGTGTATACAAATACGACTACCATTCAACGACATTAGTAAGTAACTGGCATTGGTACGTGTATACAAATATGACTATCACTCGGCGATCTTTCTAGATCTCCCACCGGTCAAATCTACCTTTGAAAAAATCCAATCTGAAACCTAGTTGCATATGGAGTGTGATTATTTTAGGTTTTATTTTTTTATTTCTTTTATATTAACTACATATTAATTATCATATTATTAAAATTTAAATATACTATTGTTAAATTTAATTTGATATGAAAAATCAACCTTATTGCAATTTTTATATTGAGTCACCTTACTATGTGATGAATGATATTCTTAATATTAATGGATGATTTGAGTATTTATATTTCATATAGTTTTATTATTAATGCTAGTAGATATTACTAGTTATTTAACATAATCTAGCTTGAAAGAGTGTGTCATGTTAGAATTGAAACAATATGCTTCAATTAATGGATGCTAGAAATATGTATAATTGGGGTTTAGTGCTTGATTGAAATATTCCTTCCATTTAGGTGAAATAAGTGGATAATAAGGGGTAGTTAAGTTACAAGGGTAAATTTTAAAAAAAAAAAAAAAACCCACTTTTTGAAATATTTTGCAATCATCCACTGGTTTGAAACGTTTGTAACAAAATATCGAAATTATACTAACAACTGGTTTTGAAATAGTGGATTTAACGGTAAAAATTAACGGTGAGGACATTTCCGTAACTTAACATATCAAACAGTAGATATATACCATTTAACTTAAAAAAAAACTATCGGATTTGCGCCACGTATCTTCGGATGTTGAAAAGCCATATGCGCCAAGTGTTTTTGGCAGGTGAAAAGTGTATCGGAAGAGCGATACATGTGATTGCTTGTTGCTTCATTCATTCTCATTGTTCACTCAATCTGCACAATAGATGCCGGCGACGAAAATAAAAATGCACCACAATCGATGTAGGTGACGAAAAAATACACCACCATTTCCCACAATTTTGCCGAAAGCAGAGTACACACCTCCGCCTCAATCTTTCAGCACATCATCTAGATCTTCATCCTACGAAGTACCGAATGTCGCTCCTGCATTATCTCCCTGTAACACCCCATATTGAGACATGGTTAAAAGGAATTGAATTGCTACCCATATCACCAATGTGCACATTATTTTTCGGGAGCCTGGAACTTGAGAACTCTAAAATTAAGCGTGCTTGACTTGGAGCAATCTTAGGATGGGTGACCTTCTGGGAAGTTTTTCCGGAAAGCATGTGAGTGAGGATAAAGCATGCTAGAAAGCGTAATAGTGGTTTGTGGGGCTAGTAGTCAGCCTTAAGACTGATCATGTAATGATGTGGCGCCCTGCCACCGCGCCTCGGGTTCATTCGGGGGCGGGGGCCGGACGTTACACTCCCTTAGTGCCATTAGATCTGAACAATTATCATTCACTAGCTCTGTCGTCTCCGACTGACGAAATCAACAACAGTGATATAAAGGAAAATGAAGAATCTTCTTTCGATGACAGAATGAACGGAGGGCAGAAGGCAAAAATAATCGTGGGAGTGGTAGCGGCGACGTGTTTGGTTGGACTTGGAGGCGTTGTTTACTAGAAAAAGAAAGATAAAATTAACAGATCTTATTATGAATATGTTGTGAGGAGAGAGCTTCTACGAAGCGGATCTCGTTCTGAAGGTTCAATATTCTTGTTGTTATAGTAGGTATATTATAATGATGGGTATTACCGGTACAATTGTTTTGATTTTTGATGAGGATTTGTGATTGCATTGATTCTTGATTCTTTTGGATCTGGTATAGTAATTTTGGATATGGCATAGTAATATCAGTGGATCTTTATCTTTTTCTTTTAGGTCGTGTATGGTGACAATGCTTTGGCTTGGGCTTTTGGAGCAAAGAAACTCAGGGAGGTAAAGATGTTCATGGTGATAGTGATGAAGAAGAAGAACATGGATCTGTGTTTTAGGTCGTAAATGGTGAAAATGTATACTGTTCTCACTCAGACGGATTGGGATTTTGAAGTAGAAAGACGAAGTAACTCACAAAGGTAAATATGTTCATGGTGGTAGCGACGAGAAAGAAGAACATGGTTGATGATTCTAATAATTCTTGTGATTGTTGTCCTACTTGATTTTTATGTTTTAGTTTTTAGTTCAAAATTGTAGTCTCGAAAGAGTTTCCAATCTTGAACAACAGATTCTTTTGTCACTCTCTATTAATAATAATTTGTATTTGTATTTATTAAATTGTATTATTTACAATATTTGTAACCTAAATTAATTTTAAAATATCAATTTTTTAAATAAAATATTAATTTTTCTAATACATTGCAAAATTTAAAATATATTATCACAATAATAAATTGAATTTATTTTTATTAAATAAATAATTACAAATATGAAATAAGTTTTCAAGTGGTTACAACTAGGGTATAATAGTCATTTCAAGTTTGCAATTAACAGAAACTGCTTTTCACTTAAAAAAACCATGTCTGATTTTTCATCCCATTTGTTTGTTTTTTTTTAACATTTTTTTAATAAACGTTTCAAATTAGTGGATGATTGCAAAATGTTTCAAAAAGTGGGTTTTTTTTTTTGTAATTTAATCTAATTTACAAATAACAAAAGTTAATGTAGTAATTATCATTGAGATTAAATAACACTTATTAACATTAATGAATAACAAAGTCACATAGAAAAGGAGGATAAGAACCTCTATATTCTCACTTGGCAGATTTTTTAGACTACTATTTGCTTTATTTAAAATTGGTTAATATAACTTGAAGTTGGTTATTTTGGTTACTTTCACCTGATTGAATCAAATTAACACAATAAATAACATAGACAATTAATTCTTGAATGAACGATATTTACTATACTACTTGATTGGATCGTGTGCACTTGTATGTGGGTAGATACCCGTTAGTTGGTTATCATTTTTTAGCCTCTCATAACACAAAATCTTAATTTTGCTTAAGCTCATGTACATATATAAATATCGCATGTAATTCCAAATCGTATTAAGATTTACTTGTATTAGGGTTTACATGTATAAATAAACATATCTTAATAAAATAATATAAAATTTCTCTCTATTTTTTATGGAATTATAGTCTAAACAATCCTAACTTTTGTGCTCTTTAATCTTTCGTTTCTCTTTCCTCTTGGTAGCCCTTTTACTCATCTTCTTTTATCTCATATGACACTTGTCACTTTATTGTGATCTTCTAATACCCTTATTATCTCAGTTACTTCATCTTCCCCTTTTCAACAAATTGTGATGAGAAACTAATTATCAAGGTTTAATTATTCTTATTTCAAATTAGGGTTAGATAGTATTTTAATTCCTATTAGATTTTGTTTTAGTTATTTTACTTTTATTTGTTTTCCTATTTGTATTTGTTTAGGTTTTCCTTATTTATTAAGGCAGAATTAGCCTATTAAAAGGGCCTGATTTATGTAGTTTTAGGCATCCAATTCAAATCAATACATTCATCAACAAAATTGAGAGTATTCTCTAATTATCTCTTTCGACTTCTCGGCTAATAACCAGTTGCTTGGGCTAGAAGAAAGGCTAACTACCTTGACTCTAGATTATCTTTTCGCCTTCTTGGTTAACTACCAAGTGTTAAGTAAAGGCGAAGGCTAATAACTTAAACTTTATCGAATTAGTGAATCTAATTAAGGTAACCTAATTCAAACCTATCATGTGCATGTGTGAGGGCTATTTGAGGGGAGAATTAGGTTTCTTGCAGCTGAAGTTAGATCAAATTCAAGCTTACTTACTGTAAATTCAGAGGTGTTTCTTTACTTAACTGTCAAGTTACGAAGATTTGACTAATTATCAAATTCCTAAAATTAGCTCCTCAACAAATTGACATCCAAGAACTACTTGGTTTGAAAAGCACAGTTTGATCCTTTTTTTCTCAACTTTCAAGGCTATACTAGTTTAATTGATGGAACTTCTCCATCTTCTTCTCTTATGATTCTTACATCCTCTATAGACACTACTCCAATTCTAAACCTTATGCAGAATGGTTTAAGAAAAACTAGATGCTTCTTTCTTAGATCCTTACTCTTTATCTACATAGTTTTTCCTTCTAATTATTAGCCTAACCTCATTTTATGTCATCTAACAAGCACTAACTAGTGTTTTTAGGCAATTTCTTAAAATTGTAAATTGCAACTCCATATTAAATTGCATTATTTTTTACTGAAAGGGGATTTGTTGGTTTCAGCCTATCTTTATAAGGCGAAAACTCTTGCAGATGAGCTTAGTTTTGTGAGACATGTGCTAACTAATGCAAAATTTAATGTCATTATCTATTGTAAGACTAGAGCTGAATACCACCCATATCATCATAGTGCTTATTGTTCAAGTTGTGGCTCTTCTACACAAAATCAACACACGAATGGAAAACCTCTCTCAAGTTTTTCCAAGTCACATCTACTTCCCAGTTTATCATGTCCTCATCAAGACAAATAAAGCTCAATAGTTTGGTAATTAAAATAACAAGCACTCTGCTTATTACAAATGTGGATAGTACAATTATACAACTTCAAATCGTTGTCATCAATTCAATTGGGAATATAACAACATTAATGTGGAAACTATAAATACCTCTCATTCATCTTATATTTATCGTTCACTAGCTTCTCTAATAGCAAATGTTGCCATTACTTTAGCTTTGTTCCGTAATGTAGCTTTGAATTTCAATATGACGACAGATCCACTATCTTCTTGCAATTCAAGAGTAAATCGATCTGAAAAAATTTTATGTTGATAATTGGTCAAGGTTTGCATGTCTCTTATACTGGCAATAGTGTTCTCACTTTTAAAATGCCAAAATTTTATATGTTCTTAACATACAAAAGAGTTTGCTATTTGTTCAAAATAGGGGTGTAATTGAGTTGAGCTACTCGCAAGCTATTCGAGATTGACTCGAAATCAACTCGTTCTTCACGAGTTCAAGTCGAGCTTTTTCTAAAAAGAGTCGAGCTCAAGCTCTATATTACTCACTCGTAAAGCTCACGAGCCTTATCAAATTTTACTGTAGAAAGGGTAAACGAGTCGAGTCGAATTCGAGTACACCAAATTCAAGTAAAAAATAATTACATAAAATTAAAAAATTATTAATGAAAATATTACTGAGCTTTAACGAGTCGAGTTTGAGTAGCTCGATTATCATTCAATCTCGATCTCGAGCTTGAACTTGATTTTTGGTAGCTCGACGAGTTCGAGTTCAAGCTCGATATAGTCATTCATGAGTCGAGTCGAGCTTGAGTATAATCGAGCTCGACTCCTAGTTCAAAAATTCACCACAATTTTGTATATTTTAAAATAAAAATTTAGGCCATCTTTTTTTTTTTTTTTTTTTTTTTACCAAGGACCAACACACAAAGAAAATTCTACTGAAGAGACCCAGTGAAGATGGAATGTACAATTTGTGGCAGCCTTCTCCTTCTTTTGTGTGTTCAACGTTTATTTTCCATACCTTAAATGACTTAAATCATTGATTAGATCATCTCGACTTGCAAAACGTGTTTCTTTGGTAAGAGAGAATCATATCTCAAGTAATAGTTCATCTCTTAGTCCTTGTTCTAGTTGTTGATTGGTAAATTTGTTTTTGCATTTCTTTTTTGTTCAAGGAACACAATTGTTACCATCATGCTATATAGTGATGCAGATCAAAGATGAAAAAAAGGGGGGCGGGAAAGCTCTTAGTAACCATATAAACAGATTTGTGATGTATGAGGATCACAATGTATGAGAATGGGATGTGATAGGGTATGTTCCAAAATGTAATCCATGCATAGTTTTTATTTGTATTTGACCATATATCGCAAATATGGTCATTATATGGTTATATAGTCAAAACTTCTTTGGAATGATAACCTTGAGGGGCGTACACTAACTGAGAGCCTGTAATATTAGAGTGCATTGAAAAGACGGCATATTAACAGAGAGAGTATGCTAATTTTTACTCCTAAAAAATAAGAGTCTATCAAATTAGAATCCACTTTTATCTTTTCTACTGAGATTGGGTAAATAATATAGCATCCTAAGAAAAATATGAAATGAAAAGAGAATAGTTTTGTTGTAGTGTATGAAGAAAAAAAAAGTATCTTCAAAAATAGAAATATAAAGAAACCAGTTTAATGAATCCGAAAGAAAAAAGATTGGATTTTCTCACTTCCATCTCAAATGCTTTAATACATTGCACTAAATAGCAATGGTAATATACTTCGTTACTTAAATAATGATCACTAGTTATTTATATTATTATAAACTTCTTTACATTGAACAAAATAGTAGTGGTAATATGTGATCGATCAATATGGCTCCGATATCCAGATCTACCAAATAAGGACCTAATATTGTTAAGATATCTTCTCATTACTATATCTTTCTGTTAACATTGTCATACTTAGTTGTTCCATGTTAGGCTGGGCTGTTCAACAATATCTACTGATAAGGTTTTTATTTTCTACCGAATGTATTTATACGGAATACAGCCTTAGTTGTGAAATATACAAAATATACATTTTACTTTTGGTTCTCTTTATGGTATCAGAGCCAATGTCTTCCACCACTCCAGCCACAACTCCAATCTCGTCTCCCACCACAACTTCACACCATACATTCTCCATCAAACTAAACAACAATAGTTACTTAGCATGGAAGACACAATTTTTGCCATTGCTCAACTACTAGAATTTGATAAGATTTGTCGATGGAACAAATCCAAAGCCATCAACCACCCTTCCTGGAGGTACTGTTCCTAATCCAACATATCAGACGTGGTTTCAAAAAGATCAAATGCTATTGTGTTGGCTATTATCTTCTCTATTTGAGGAGGTTTTTCCTTACATTATAGGGATGGCATCATCATTTGATGTATGAGCTGCCTTATCTAACACTTTTAACTTTGTTTCACATAACCGATAATTGCAAATCAATATTGAGTTGTAAGAACTCAAAAAGAATGATCTTACTATTTCTCAATATCTTCAAAAAGCAAAATTGCTTGTCGTTGAATTAGCCTTAACCGGTCTTACTATGACCAATTCAGAGTGCAATGCTATTATTTATAGAAACATTGGAAGTGAATATCATAATATCATCACTGCTCTTAATCTCAGGCCATAACTAGTCAATTTTAATGAGTTACATAATCACTTATTAGCTTATGAAATTTTGTTGAAGAGCAATTATGAACAGCCGCTAGTTGCACATCTTGCACAACATAATAGCCAATCCTACAGGCCCAATTTTACTAGTTCACAACATGTTTCTTCGTTAAAATCTCCCGTCAATGACAATTTTTACAACTCTAATCAACCCAAGTATCCACAGCACACAAACATCGTGGTCCATGTCAAATTTGTAACTTGTGGAATCATATCGCTGATCGTTGCAGGCATCAATATGCACCACGACCAAGTCAAAATTATGGTACTGCTCAAGTCAATTTCTCACAGTCTCACAGGTTAATAGACCTCCCACTCCACGTCCAGAAGCAGGATACTCTTGGGTGGTCGATTCTGGAGCGAATTGTCATGTTATACCAGATCTCGCACCACTTCATATGTAAAATGATTATATGGGTAATGATCAGCTTAAGGTTGGTAATGGTCAAAGATTGGATATTGAGCATGTTGGTAATGATCATGTTTCCTCCTCATTACATAATGTTTTACATGTTCCACGCTTATCTCAAAATCTAATTTTAGTTCATAAATTTTGTCGTGACAATAAATGCTATATTGAATTTTGGCCTTTTTGTTTTTTTGAAATGAACTAAAAAACTCATCAAATTCGATACAAGGGACTGAATAGAGGTGATCTATATGTCATGCCTACCACCGAGAAGAAGACACTTATGACGACTTCACTTACATTTGATGATTGACATAAAAAATTATGTAATGCAAATTCTAAAGTCGTGTCTAAAGTTCTTCATGAAAATAAATTAAGGTCTACTACAACATCACTACATTCTAAATGCAATTCTTGTTGTATGAGAAAACTCACTCGTAAACATCTTCCTACTATTAATCATACCAGCCAACAACCCTTAAAGTTGATATATTCAGCTGTCTGGGGACCGTCTCCAATTCTTTCAAACTTAAGTTTCAAGTATTTCCTTGTATTTTTTGATGATTATACTTTACGTGAGTATATTATTTGAAAAATAAAAGTGATGTGTTTCTTCATTTGTCAACTTTAAAACATTGGTTGAGAAACAATTTAATTGTCAAATTAAAGCAACTCAAACATCACTATATTCTAAATGTAATTCTTGTTGTATGAGAAAACTCACTCGTAAACATCCTCCTCATATTAATCATTCCAGCCAACAACCCTTAGAGTTGATATATTCAGCTGTCTGGGGACCGTCTCCAATTCTTTCAAACTTAAGTTTCAAGTATTTCCTTGTATTTTTTTAATGATTATACTCGCTTTATGTGGGTATATTATTTGAAAAATAAAAGTGATGTCTTTCTTCATTTGTCAACTTTAAAACATTGGTAGAAAAACAATTTAATTGTCAAATTAAAGCAGCTTAATCTGATTTTGGAGGTGAATTCTAGAAGCACCGTCCATATTTTACCTAGTTTGCTATATATCATCGTATTGCTTGTCCACATACACATAAACAAAATGGTGTCACTGAGCGTAAAATTTATCATATGACATAGGTTTAACTATCCTTGCTCATAGTCGTGTTCCGTTCAAATATTGGACTTACGCTTTTCAAACAGCTGTATTTGTCATTAACCTTTTTTCTACTGATGTTATTGATGTTCACTATCCATATGATAAATTATTTGCTAGGCATTATGACTTTCACACTCTTTATCCCTTTGGTTGCATTGTCTTTCCTCTACTGCGGGCATATAATTCTCATTAATTTTCTTTCCGTAGTATGCCATTGTTTATTTAGGCCCATTTATTCATCACTCTGGTCATATTTGTTTTGACCAATCAATAGGTGGATTTATATTGCTAAACATACATAATTCAATGATCGAGATTTTCATATCATCAAAGTGACTACGCCATCTGTGTCCCAATCTTCATTACAACTAGGGGTGGCAAAATGGATCATGACATGGTGGGTCGACACGAATTCGCAAAAAAATTAGCGAATGCGGATTGAGACTTAGCGAATTCGTGTCATAATCGTGTTGACCCGTTATGACCCATTTATAAACGAATTCGTGTCGTATTTGCTTATCGTGTTAGCGGGTCGACACGATTAAATTGGTGTTAATTTATAATATTATATAAATATATAGATATATTAATAATTTACTCAAATATAAATAGAAAAAAAAAAACCTAGCTCTCTTTCCACTCACATCACATTCTCACGGTCTCTCACTCTCCTCATGCCAACACTTTCAAGTATTTTCCTAAAATTTGGCCTAATAGTTCATATTGTATCTCACACATACTAAAAATCTAACCAAATCTCTCTTCATCACTGCATCTTCGTGTCTCTCCATCTCTGGGTGTTGTTTTTTCTCCTATTGCGTGAATTGTAAGAAGGAGCAGATAAAAAAAGTTTAAACTTGAGGTTTTGTTTTGGCTTCTCAATCTATTGTCGCTGCAATTTCTCTATTCGGAAGTTTAGTCACAGTCACTTGACTCAATTCCTGCAGAGTATATACTCAAGATCCATGTGAGTAACTTCATTCTATTTATTTTATTTTATTTAGTGTCTGATTGATTGAAGATATGTAGTACTTTAGGACATTAGAAATTAATGTTTTGTCAAATTTGATAACTTGGAATATTTATTTTATTGGTTTTTATGATCATGATATGAAAATAATATTGAAGAATCTGTTAGCTCTGTAATATCTGGGTTCAATAAAAATGGTTCTTTATATCTAATATGTTGGTATGATAACTTTGGAATTGATTCATTGATTTCAATATTTTTTTTTTGTTAGATCAGGTTTTCTTTAAATTGTTAAACCAAATCGAACTCATTAGATTTAATTTCTTTTGATTTTTTCATCCCATTTACCTCTTGTAGATAATTATTATTTTATTTTTTTTCCCCATGTTGACTACTTTCTGAAGACAATGTAGTGATTTAGAGTCATCTAATATGTTGGTTGAGATTATGAAGTTACTTACTAAAACAAATTAATAAATGCTATAAGCGATTTGCTTGAAGTCTAAATGTACTAGTGTTTTGTGTAACAGAGGAATTTGGTCTGACTCTATTTCTAATG
This sequence comes from Cardiospermum halicacabum, assembly GCA_031304145.1. Lineage (NCBI taxonomy): Eukaryota > Viridiplantae > Streptophyta > Magnoliopsida > Sapindales > Sapindaceae > Cardiospermum > Cardiospermum halicacabum. The sequence goes on from CM062396.1 coordinate 20,167,320, forward strand.
GAGGAGGAAAGGTAATAGTAAATTTAAATATATTTATTAATATAATTTTACATATATACAATTGTAAATTACATTTTACTTTTACATAAATTATATAAATTTTATATTAATTAATGATTAATTTTTATGACAGATTGAATGTGTCTTCGGATTCTGAAGATGAGGAAAATATTGTAGAATATGCTTCCAATAATGCTGAAAGTACAACTCAAGTTGATAGCAGAGCTGTGAAAAGGAGGAAGAAAACTTCTAAAGTGTGGCAGGTATTTGAAATGATCGGTAAAAATGAAAATGGAAAGGATAGATGCAAATGCAAATATTGTGGAGTGATTTACATTTGCCCTACAAGATGTGGTACAGGTAACATGATGCGTCATATGAAGGTGTGTGTCAAATTTAAGTCACGTGATGTAGGTCAAATGTTTTTTTGAGAAAAGTCAAATGCAATCAATGTCTATTAGCATGTGTGCTCCTAAGAGTCAAGAAGAGTTTAGGAAGATTGTTGTTGAAACCATTATAATGCATGACTTACCTTTCCAATTTGTTGAATATAAAGGTGTGAGAAGGATGGTTGAATACTTGAATGATGAATTCCATATGGTGTCTAGGAATACTGTGAAATCTGATGTGTTGGTTTCATTTGAAAAGGGAAAGAGTGAATTGAAAAAAGTTTTAAGTAATGTTCCTAGTAGGATTTGCTTAACTTCAGATTTATGGACATCTATAGCTACTGATGGTTATATGAGTATCATTGCACATTTTGTTGATGCTAATTGGGTGTTGCATAAAAGAGTGATAAGTTTTTGTTTTATGCCTCCTCCACATGATGGGAAATCAATTGTTGATAAAGTTATGTCTGTATTATGTGATTGGGGTATTGATAAGAAACTTTTTTTTGTGACTCTGGACAATGCTTCATCTAACAAATGCTTTATTGATAATTTAAGAGGCCAATTAAATATTAATAAATGTGCTTATTTGTGGAGGGGAATATATGCATATTAGGTGTTGTGCGCATATTATTAATTTGATTGTCCAAGATGGATTGAAAGCAATAGATGAAGCCGTGGATAAAATTCGTGAGAGTGTTAAATATGTAAGGGGTTCATAGGTTAGGAAGCAAAAGTTCTTAGAATGTGTGAAACAATTTAATTTAGGTGTCAAGAAGGGCTTAAGACAAGATGTACCTACTAGGTGGAACTCGACATACTTGATGTTAGATAGTGCTTTATATTTTAAACGTGCTTGGTGTACTTTAAATTATCAAGATGAAATGTATAAACATTGTCCTTCATCTATTGAGTGGGAGAAAGTTGAGAAGATTTCTAAGTTTTTGCGATATTTTTATGAGACTACTTGCATTATTTCCGGTTCAAGTTATCCTACTGTGAATTTATACATGCCTAAGGTGTTTTTGGCTCATTGAACTTTGAAACAACATTTAGATAGTAAGGATGAATTCATGAAGAAAATGGCAAATCAAATGTATTCGAAGTTGCAAAAGTATTGGTCTGATTTTAGTACTATTTTAGTCATTGCTGTTGTTTTGGATCCCCGTTACAAATGGGGATTCATTCAATATGTGTATGATAAGTTGTACGGATATGGATCAGAAAATTGGCAATAGTTAGGAGTAAGTTATTTGACTTGTTTGATGAATATATGGTGAGGTCAATTAAGCCATCTAGTAACATTGGTGCTACATCAGAAGTTATAGAAAGTCATGAGAGAGCAGATTTAGATATTGATCCAGTTCTACAGGTAAAACATTTAATATATTTTAAGTATTTTATTTACTATTTTTTATCTTTACACGGACATTTGTATATATAAATATATGTGCTTTGAAGGCTTTTGAAGATGAACTTGGTGGAAGGTCTGATGTACATCAGAAATCGCAGTTAAAGATGTATTTGGAGGAGCACAAGTTGAAGATGTATTTGGAGGAGCACAAGTTGGAGATAGCGAGCAACATTTACTTGGACATTTTGGCATATTGGAAGGTAACAGAAGGTCGTTTTCCTGAACTTGCTGCTATGGCTCGCGATATTCTGTGCATCCCCATTTCTATAGTTTCATCAGAATCTGCTTTTAGCAATGGCAGCATAGTGTTAGATCGTACTCTTAAACCTAATAACGTGGAAGCACTCATTTGCTCTCGAGATTGGATGATGGGAAAATGTTAGTATTTTTTTTAATAGTTACAATGACAAAATTCATATAATCTAATAATAATTTTACTTATATGTAGAGATTGAAAGTGTCCCAATTGAAGAAGTTACCGAGGATATTTTATCATTTAATGATCCATCAAATGATTTGGCGGAATGCTCAAATCCTAACAATTATTAAATTAGAGGTATTTTCTTATATGATATTATATATATTTTCATTTAGTTTGATATTGTATATATCTACTACTTGTTTTATTTTTATTTATTTATTTATTATTATTATTATTTTGGTGTAGGGTTGAGATGGGGATTTGAATGATTTTGAGACTTCAATTGTTTTTGGCTATGGAATTGTTAGCTCACTCTACTGCTAAACAATTCAAAATGAATGTTGAAGTTTGTAATTTGACTTTATGAAGTTATATATGAATTTGATTGAAATGTTGGATTGCGATTATGTTTGTGGAAATTTTGAATTCAATATATCTACTAATGTTGTGATTATTTGTTAGTGTTTGGTTCATTCAAGCTTACTATATAACTTTATATTTGTTTATATGCTCCATTTATATTTGGTGGGTTGGCGGGTTGGCAGGTTGATGGGTTATTTGTTAGCAGGTTCACATGTTAAGAATTTTTTATCGAATAATCGAATCAATCGTGTCGAATCGTATCATAAACGAATTCGTGTCGAATCCAAAAATTTTAACCCGCTCATAAACGAATTTGTGTCGTGTCACCCGAATGCGAATTCGTGTCGTGTCGAATCTGTTTAGACCCAATTCGGGAACCCGTTTTGCCACCCCTAATTACAACCTTGGCTCGTATGGACTACATTTACAGGTACCTCTTTGCTCTCTCCTATTTTATCTCCTCCTGCTACTCAATCTCCTAATTCTCCTCCTATTACACAGTCTTCTAGTTCTTCGTCTAGAGTATCTCCCATCACTTCTTATCATGATCCATCTTTCCATTTTTCCCCAAATCATGCTTCCCTATATCCAATTACATATTTGCCTACCTATTCTTCTCCAGATCATGCTTCCCACAACGACACTATCTCATCTACGTCTCTTGAAATTTCTACCTAACCACAGTACTTTCCTGGTCTTTATCCATCTAATAATTCCATATCTCTCTCTTCTTCTCCCTCTAGAACTCACTTCATCGTTTTGCGTCCATCTACTATGACCCGACAGGTTGGTCGATATGCTCATGTTTCAACTCTGACTTCTTTCACTCCTTTTGTCGTTGATTATCTTAATGTTGAACCTACTACTTACAATCAGGCGAAACAGTTTTCTCAGTGGCAGGATGCTATGCAACTAGAGTATAATGCTTTATATGCTACTCACACTTGGGTTTTAGTTCCTAAACCACCAAATATTAATATGGTCGGTAATAAACGGGTCTCCCCATCAAGCGCAAACCTGATGGATCCGTTGACCGGTACAAAACGCGTCTTGTTGCTAAGGGCTACCATCAACAATCTGGTGTTAGATTATGAGGACACCTTCAGTCCAGTTATCAAACCGATGACTATTCGCTTTGTTCTTTCATATGCCACCACCCAAAATTGGTCTATTCGCCAACTTGATGTCTCCAATGCATTTCTTCATGGTTTCTTGGAAGTAGATATTTTTATGGAGCAACCACCCAGATTTATTGACTCCCAATTTCTTGCTCATATGTGTAAACTTCAATGTTCTCTTTATAGATTGAAGCAAGCTCTGTGTGCTTGGTTTGCTCGTCTCAGCTCTTTTCATATATCGTTTGGTTTTACAACTCCCAAGGCTGACACTTCCTTTTGTGCACCATAGTACTACTATCATATTTTTATTTTGGTATATGGTGATGATATTATCATAACTGGTTCTTATCCTATTGTTATTCACAGTATGCAAAAGGAATTTCCAGTTCAAGATCTTAGCGATTTATCCTATTTTCTTGGTATTGAGGTGACTCGTACTTCACGTGAGATGCTTCTGAGTCAACAGAAGTATGTTCAAGACTTGCTCTCCCCCACTGGTATGGCTTCTGTTAAAGGCTGTTCTACTCCTCTTGCCACCGCTCATCCGCTTTCTAAAGTTGATAGAACTCCTCTCTCTAATGGCTCTCAATATCATCAAACTCTCGGTACTCTTTAGTATGTTACACTCACCCGTCCTAACATCTCCTTTTCTGTTAACAAAATCTATATGTTTATGCACTCCCCTACAGATGTTCATTGGAAGGCTATTAAATGCTTGCTTCACTATACTTGTCTGCTTTTGTGTCTTATAGTCTTTTTCTTGATCGTCATTCGACCTCTCTTCTTCAGTGTTACACTGACAGTGATTGGAGGGATGTATTGATGATCGACGTTCCATGAATGAGTTTGTTATTTATTTGGGTTCAAATTTGATTTCATGGGTTTCGAAAAAGCAAAAAGTGGTAGCACGTTCATCTACTGAGAGTGTATAAAAGTCTCTTGCAAATGGTACTTTTGAACTGCTCTTGATCAATTCTTTACTTTTAGAACTACACATTTGAATGCCTTCACCTCCTATATTATGGTGTGATCTTCCTGATATTATATCTTTCTGTTAACATTGTCATACTTAACTGTTCCATGTTAGCCTGGGTCATTCAGCAATATCTGCTGATATTGTGGGTAGTTCAATAATATCTGCTGATAAGATCTTATTGTTTTCTACGGAATGTATTTATACGGCATACAATCTCAGTTGTGAAATATACAAAATATACATTTTACTCTTAGTTCTTTTAAATACATTCGCATATATTACGTCGATTCTAAGCCCTATGTTCCAAACCTTAGTTCTCTATAAATACGATTGCATATATTATGTCGATCTCAATCCCTATATTCCAAACCTTGTGCCCTATGTTCCAAACCTTGTGCAGTGGTACTTCTTAGACTAATCACCAATCCTTTGATTAAAGATCATTGATCGAAGATCATTACTTAGTTCCATTTAAATTGGTTAGTTGAGATTATAACCTTACTTAAACTTCAAGCAACCAACTTGCATACTTGCCCAAACAAGTAGGATCCACCTTAAATGATTACGCTCTCAGCCATTAGATTCGTTTACGAATCATCAAATTTGACGCTCATTATAAAAGTGGTTAAACTCTTCAATTAGCAAGTAAATAGTTCTAACTAGCATCTTTATTCTCAACCCTAATAACTTTTCTCTCTAAGAATTCATAAATGACTTGAACGAATGTACTTGAACGCAACACATCGGAATGTGTACGGTTGCACCCCACCGATATTTCATGTTTCACACCGGAATGTATACGATTGCACCCCGCTGATATTTCACGCTTTATTATGTGATTGCAAGTCTGGAATCAGATTCCATACCCCTATCGAAATAAGCCGTCTTCAATTTGAAACAAAAAACAAACAAACAAAAAGGTAAAATCATATGATAAATAATTTATAAACTAATATTAAAATCAAAATAGAAAAAGTGGAATCTCAATTCAGTTCATTTCTCCCATTCATTTTGGTTTTTGAAAATAAAAACCAACATCCAAATTTTTATAACCCATCAAAACCGATACATGCCCACGCTTATTTATAATACAATAAAGAGAAAGGTTGGTGGTGCTACAATTTCTAGATCTCTACACCAATTTTTAAGCTGACACTTCAATATCATTTCTTCTTGACCGGGCCTCAGAAAACAACATTTGGTATTCTGATCGTTCCATAGTTATTTGGAAAACACTTAATTCCTAAGAAAAACTTTGTGGTTAAATAATACTATCTATCTAATAGTCAACATCAAATAAAAGTCTTAGTAACAAATTCAATTAGAATAAACTATCCTAAATTTTGAAATACTTCCGTAGCAAGGTTTAATAGAATAGTATATGAAATAAATTGAATAGAGAAACGAGAAAAATCAATCTATGGATGTTCAGTTTCTTTTATTCGCCAAAACTGGGAAAATATTTTAACTTTGATTAGGATTGCATAGCAAACCTCGAAGATTGCAGCTAGAAGTATTCGAGCTTCTGCTAGAAACCGAATCTGATGACCATCGTTGCATTCTTGTTCTTTTCCAGTAGAACCTTGACAAACTTGTTCTTTTTGAATAGTTTCAGCAATCCCTTTTGGAGCCTCACTTAATAATCATGATTCTTCAGCTGGTGTCTGGAGCAGTAGCAGTTTATCCAAGTATTCTGCGAGTGTGTAACAAGACCAAGAACCAACAGTCTCAGGCAAATGCCAATCACCAATCCGCAATAATAAATGAAGATCATATAAAACTTAATTTAGCAAGTAGTGCCAAACAATACAAAGAGTTTTAACATAATTGACTCAAATGCTTGTCCACCAAGTTGTTAGGAAAAACCGGGCTCGTCGCAGCGGAATTTGTCTCGATCAATAAGTAAACAAAATAAAAGACAAGAAACAAAATATTAACGCACCAAGATTACGTGGAAACCCAAAACGGGAAAAAACCACGGACGTCAGGACGGACAGAGATTTTCACTATGTAGCAAAAGATATTACACCACAACCAGAAAACACTCTCTAACTCAATTTTTAGTCTCACCCAAGCTCACAAGAAAGAAACTCACAAGACACTCAGGATCTCTCAATTTGTGTCTCTACAATTGAAGACTACAACATCATATTTATAGTGAACAATGATTTACTTACCAAGTAAATCATAATAAACTAGGAAACCTATTATTACTAGAATTCCTAAAAAGAGGAAAAAGATTCTTTCCTAATTGCAATTCTAATAAGCCATAAATACAATTCCTAGTCAAATATAATACTTCCAAAACAGTCTTCAAATCTTTCACTTCCAAAAGAGTCTTCAAATCTTTCTTAGCTTCCAAATAAAAACTAGTATATTGAATACCAATTTTTGTCAAACCCTAACACAAGTTGCCTCATTCCTTGGCCTGTTAGGATTTTGACGAAAATTCGGGTATATTCAGATATCCATAATTGGTTGGTAATTAGGAAAAGACTCGAAGACTGTTTTGGAAGTGTTATATTTGATTAGGAATGGTATTTCCTAAAGAGGATTCTAATTAGAAATAGATATTGGAGAATCCTAAATAGAAAAAGGTTTTCTTAATGGTTTAGGATTACTTTGTGACTAAATAATCTAATACTATAAATATGGTGCTTGTATCTATTATTAGATATCCTGAGAGAACAATGTAGATCTAGTTGGTAAGGTTTGGGAGGTGCCCGATTGAGGCCTGGGAACCATGGAGACCATGGGGATCTTAAGTTCTGGGATCGAGTATTGTTATCCTGTGAGAGCCATATTGGGAGAGCTTATGTGTGAGACTGTAACCAATGTAATTGGATTGGGAGTGAGAAAGTGATATTCTGGTTGTAACTGTTGCTTTATTATTACATAATAAATTAGTCTCTCGTCATCCTGACGGCCGTGGTTTTTTTTCCGTTTTGGGTTTTCACGTAAAAACCTTGTCTCTTATTTTCTATCTCTTACCTTGTGTATGTTGTTTTACTTCGTGGTTTCCAATGCTCGTCTCCGCTGTAATAGATCACCGATTTGTTCAACAAATGGTGTTAGAGCTAGCTGTGTTTTACCAACATGGCCCTCCTTCTTAGGACAGCAAATCAGTAAGTTTTACATATCACATTAAAAATCTCTACATTATCAACCATAGCAAAGCTAAAGCACAAATTTTATACTCACATTAAATCGGAATCAGATTTTATACTCACATAGTCGGTAGGCGCTGGGGAGATTCAGAAATGGAGGAGGCGGTGGCGAAATAATCGTACGGCGGAAGTGGAGGAGTGGGATTTTAGAGGCGGTGGCGCGAGCAAAGCGATTGATAGATTGTTATTGGGGCGTGTTTGGCTGTCAATTGCTCGGTTGGTTCTAGAGCTGCATTAGATTTTGGGTGTACCCAAACATGACTTTAGATGCGTGATATCATATTACCGTCACTTTCTGAGTCGTAATTTTGTCACATCTTAGCAATGGATTCAATTAAAAGGTTTTATAAGAAAAGAAAAGGAAATAAAATGTAAGGATTCATTATGCATATGACAATATCTGCCATTGGACAAATCCAGATTGGTATTAGAATTTGGTAATTCCTTTCACAATTTAACAACATATAACATCAGGTTATCTGAATCGTGTGGTTCTCATTTTCAGGTCTCTTGCTGAGAGAATCACAAATGAATGCAGACAAAATGAAATGGATAACATGAAAGTTTGGATATACCAAGTATGCTTTCTTCTTCATTTTGAACTATTTTTCTTATTAATATTTTTTTTAGATTGAAGTCGGAATTGGAATTGCAGTAGCAGTAACTATGCTTCAATTTTGCTTTTACAGCTTCATTTTTGTTTGAAGTCATCTGCTTTCCTCCTACCTGCTGTGAGCCCAAAAGTTTCTGTATTTAGAGTATAGTAGAAAAGTTTCAGGCTTTAATGGTTAAAGCAAGTTTACAAGTAGCTAAACATAGCAACCAGGATGTTGTCTTCTATAGTTCAGGTATCAAAATCCAAAGCAGTGCTGAAGAGAAAGCTGAGTTTAAGAATGCATTTTTCGCTAGTGTTGGCAAAGCTGGGATTAGATATGGAATGTCACCAGGCATTTCAACTTCCTTACACCCCAACAGAAAACTCTCTTATTCTAGTTTACAGACAGCCAAATTCCTCATATATGAGGATTTTAGATTTGACATGATTCCACAATTGGTTTTTGATGCAGCTTTAGAAACTGGAAAAAGGAATAGGGGTTGGTTTAAATTCAAAATTAAGATTTCTAATCCATCGGTCAGGAAGTTGATGAGTGGAGCAATAGCTGGGGCTGTGTCGCGCACAATTGTTGCTCCGTTGGAGACTATAAGAACACATTTAATGGTTGGGAGCTGTGGGAATTCTGTATGTGAAGTGTTTGATGCTATTCTGAAGACTGATGGTTGGAAGGGCTTGTTCAGAGGCAACTTGGTTAATGTCATTCGCGTTGCACCAAGCAAAGCTATTGAGGTGTGTGTTACATGAATTTATTGTTTTGTGTTTAGATTAGAAGATTTCTTATGATATAGTTATAGCATAAGGCAACTAGGCCTATTCCCCAGGACAATCCGGCCAATGATCTGCACTATGTATCATCTGTTTTGAAGAATGCTTTCACCAGTGAAATAGCTTTTGCTACATACAGCTTATATTTGTTCTGTTATCAAAACTGTCCTTTGAGAGCATCAGAATAGCTCGGCTCTAACAGCTGTTTGTGGAACACTCTGCAGTTATTTGCATACGAAACGGTTAAGAAACATTTGACAGCTAAATCGGGACAACGACCCAAACTTCTTATTCCTCCATCATCAATTGCAGGTGCTACAGCAGGCATTAGCTCTACATTGTGTATGTATCCTCTAGAGTTGCTTAAAACTCGGCTAACTATTCAGGTAAAGCTCAACCATTAAACGACTTCAGAGACATACCATTTCTTATTTCTTAAAATAGTCGCATAGTTCCTTTGATCCAAAAAATCTTTGAACCATGAACACAGGGAGGAACATACAAGAACCTACTTGATGCATTCCTAAAAATTGTCCGGGAGGAGGGACCAGCAGAGCTGTACAGAGGCCTTGCTCCTAGTCTGATAGGAGTAGTTCCATATGCTGCAACAAATTACTTCGCATATGATACACTGCGAAAAGCTTATAGAAAAGCTTCCAAGAAGATGGAAGTTGGAAATATTATGACCCTTTTGATTGGATCAGCAGCTGGTGCAATTTCAAGTAGTGCAACTTTTCCACTTGAGGTTGCAAGGAAGCACATGCAGGCTGGAGCACTCAATGGAAGACACTACAAAAATGTGGTTTGTGCAATAGTTAGCATCTTTGAAAAAGAAGGAATTTCTGGTCTGTATAGAGGGTTGGGGCCAAGCTGCTTAAAATTAGTTCCTGCAGCTGGAATTTCTTTCATGTGCTATGAAGCATGCAAGAAGATATTAGTTGATACAGATGAGGACCAGTTATAAATCTCTTATGAAATTTGTTAAACCAGAGTCATGTTTATAGAAAAAATAATTGATCTCGAGTGGTTGATTTTGCTCTTCTTGCTATGGCAAAGATTTTGTTCACTGCAACCTTACTCAGGTAGTTATCATTTTTTTTTATTTAACTGTGCTTTTCGATTTTAATGTCTCAAAGTACATAAGCATATTTCTAGCTCAACTTTGAAGGCCATTTCCACTCATTAGCTCATTCCACATTAACAGAGTGTTCTAACTCAGCTTAGGAGGAAAATGCATACTGAGCAAAAGGAAGTGTCCAAAAATGCATGAAAATGTTTAGGATGCCTAAGCAAAGACACTATAATTTTAATTAATTTGATCCATCCATGAAGGCAATCAAATTAAGCAAAAGTGATGCACTGGATAAGCAGGTTGATCTACAGAAGATGATTTCCATATTGCTTCATAACAACATTTTATCACATCAAATCTGGTAGCCATAATAAAAGCCAACTAATTAGAAAAAGAATCAGCTAGCAAAATTGAATAGGGAATAGTAAGCATAGCATAGGGTTTTTCTAAGGTCTGAAAGTAAATTTCACATTGACCAAACTAACTTGAACCTTAAAACCCCCCACCAAAAGAAACTGATTTAATATAAGAGCCTTCCACAATGCTTACTAAGGCGAAAGCGAAATCATACTGCAAATGTACTTTTAGACATAAATCACTTCAACCCTGTTCTTCACCATTTCCGGCAGCATCCCTCTCCTCAGCAGCAGCTGCCATTAGTTCATCAAAGTTTGCCGTCTTCCCAAGCAATATTTCAATCTATAAGAAATACCATAATTCCAGACATCAGGACATCAGGCTCAGAGAAAATATCATAGTTCACATTGTGTATGTTGTCATGACTCAACCAACTAACACAAGAGAAAACATACGCCGTAGAGAAATCAACAATACCAACAGCTCAACCACTGACTAACCAAAAATACACACATACACATGCACTGAGTTTCAGCAATAATGCTTATTCAACTCGCAAAAGCTTTGGAAAAACATCTCTTCCCTTTTATAGAGAGAAGGGAGCAAGATAAAAGTAGCTTATCTCAACTAGGTTATATGACATGCTAAGTGATAAATAGGAAGTATTAGCAGATTTTAGCATTTACTTACCTTGGCTTTCTGCACAGGTCGTGCTCTTGATTCATCCTTCATATCAACTGTTGAGGTCATGATCTCTACAAGTGAACATTTATCACCCATCAACAACTATAACAATTGAAAAAGAAGCAACAGATGTATGAATGAAGATCTTACTCTTCTCAATGGCCAAACCATTATTTTTCAGAATCTCAGCAACAGTGACCACTGTGGCAATAGCTGCAAACATAACCACAACAAAATAAGAGTTCAGCTTTATGAAAACTCAAATTGATCAAAAACATTAACTGTTTAAAAGCAAACAACAGCCTTAAAATGACATTTGAAAATTGGCATTTAAAACGTACAAAAGAAGGACCAAGAAAAAACAACACACAGAAAAGGAGATTGAAAAACAAAAAGTATACAAAGGGGTCATACCCATTCCGAGTGCGGAGAGCTCCACCTCATTGTGCTGCTGCATATACCGCTGCAACCAACAAAATACATCATTAATTCAACCAAAACAGAACAGACCAAATGTGTCACTATCATCATCTTCACCGTCCTTAAACCCTAGATCCTCACAGCAAGATAACAGTACACAAGAGAGATGAACTTCAACGTAGTTTTAAATTTCATTAATTTTCCATGAAACGACAAAGCAAACCACAGGAATTGCATTAAAAAATGATAATAAAAAAAAAAGCCCTAACCTTGGCGAGGTTCACGTAGAAAAACAATGGTTTCTTGGTGTTGGATACCTGAATTCGATTCTTCTTGATAGAATCAGGTCCCAAGTTCAAGTTGTTGACTCCCTCGGCAATCTCTTCCATGATTAAAACCCTAACCCTAGTAGACTGCGTGTAGCTTCCAAGGAACTGAGAGAGAGATATCAGTTCGGTTTCGATTTTATTTTATAGAAGAAGCCCTTCACATTCGTTGAATTTATGAATTTAGGTCTAGTACACGTACATAAATACCGTATATTACTTTTTTAACAAAATTATTTTCATTATTTCATTTCTCTTCCCAATTATACCTATTTTATAATTGGAAGTGTTTATTATTATTATTATTATGATTATTATTATTATTATTTATTTTATTTATTTTTATTTTTAATTTTAATGGCTTAAAACTTTATAATTTCTCACAGTGACTCGATCTTGAATATACTGTTCGAATATGGAAAGAAAATTTGAAAAATCCACTTGCCACTAGACTACGTCTAGATGTGTTATAATTAGAAGTATTGTGAAGGGCATTGATCCAAATGAAACTTATCAACTTTCGTAACTGGAGCAATATTTGGTGAATATTTTTTTATCGAAATCTTTCTTAAATTTTATTAAGGCATAAGGGTCTTAGAAGCCCCTAAATTTGGCTATATTTTTCAAGTTAACCCTCCAACTTCACGAAGGGTCAATTTAGCCCCTTAACTATTAAATTTTGTGTCAAATGAGCCCTTTTTGTTGATGTGATTGGCATAATTGACATTTTAAAGTTAACACTTTTTGCTGCGAGATCAGCAAAAGGGCTTAATTGACCCATCATTTGGAAGTTGAGGGGCTAAATTGACCCTCCGTAAAGTTTAAGGGTTAACTTGAAAAGTATAGCCAAGTTCGGGGGCTCATGAGACCCTTATGCCTTTTATTAATATATATTTCTGGAGATGGAACTAAAATTCTTCGATATCTATCTTGATAATTTTTAATGTCAGTAGCATAAGATACATTGCCTATATCCTTTATAACAAAATTTTGAGAAAGAAATAGTTTCACATCATGTAGCATACCATTGTCATTCGATACAAGTAGAATGTCATCCACTTGTAGAATGAGAAAACAAATGGCATAAGGGTCTTAGAAGCCCCTGAACTTGACTATATTTTTCAAGTTAGCCCTCCAACTTCACGAATGGTCAATTTAGCCCCTTAACTTTCAAATTTTGTGTCAAATGAGCCCTTTTTGCTGATGTGGAGGGCATAATTGACATTTTAAAGTTAACACTTTTTGCTACCAGATCAGCCTCCACATCAGCAAAAGGGCTTTATTGACCCATCATTTGGAAGTTGATGGGCTAAATTGACCCTCCGTCAAGTTTGAGGGCTAACTTGAAAAGTATAGCCAAGTTCGGGGGCTCCTGAGACCCTTATGCCAAAACAAATCGTACTTCCACTAACTTTATGGTATATACATTGAACATAATGTTCTCAATGAAACCAAGTGAAAATATAATATCATGAAATTTCAAGTACCACTTACGGGAGACTTGTTTTAATTCATAAATGGATTTCCTTAACTTGCATATTAAGTGTTCACCATCAGTAGAGGAGAATCCTTTAAGTTGTTTCATGTAAACATCTTCCCCTAAATTACTATTTAGAAAAATTGTTTTTACATCCATTTGTTACAATTCAAGGTCTAAATGAGCTATAAAGGCTAATATAACGCATAAGGAATCTTTTTTAGATACAGAACAAAAAGGTTTTGTGTAATCAATCTTTCTTAGATACAGAACAAAAAGGTTTTGTGTAATCAATTCCTTATCACTTAGTAAATCTTTAGCAGCAAGTCTAACCTTATGTCTTTCCATGTTTTCCACTAAGTATCTTTTAGTTTTAAATACTCATTTATCACCTATGAAATTTACAACTTTGGGCAATAAACAAGATCCCAAACTTCATTACTTCTTATATAGTTCATCTCATCTTTCATAACATTATACCAAAAATTTGACTACAATCCAAAGCTTCTTTGATGGACTTAGGATCCTTTTCGACTCTAACATTATACTCAGATCCTTGTAAATGCACAATGTAATCTCTAATTTGATATTGGAAGATTTGAAACAGTCTTTTAAAGTTTGACTTTAATATTGACTTTCTGCATTCTAAGCCTTTAATCCCCTGTAATATTCATAATCGCATAAATGCTTGCAAACTTTCACATTCACAAAAATTGGGCAAATTAATAGAAAATTGCAACAATGTCTTCATTATGTTTCATAAAAGTTATTCTATCTTTTCACAAAATAGAAATCCAATTTGCTATGGAGGGATAAGTACCGGGTTGGTTTTAAACGTTTTTGTTAAATGTTTGGCTACTGAGGTTTTGTTTGAAAGAAATTCCGAGTAATTATCACTAAATTCTTATTAACATACATAGTAGGGAAGAAATAATTTGTTATCATTATTTGTATAAGATGGCATTAGCATCTGCTTAATACACATAAAAATGTGAAATGGTAGACAACTATAGAAAAAAAAAAGGTCAAGAGAATTCACATATCCACTAACAATGTGTGACGCAATGTAGTTCGGACTAGGAATGTGGAAGATGATGATAAGAACAAAAGAAATTAAACAATCAAGCAAGTGGAAGAAGATGCAGCATCTACCGTTTAAAAGTCCAAGGCAAATATTAAGAATACAACCTTCACTCGTTGGGGCTAAGTAGATACTGGTCTTTATGCATAACCGTAGTTTTTTTTATTGCCCCCATCAAATGTACTTGCTTTATCTTTTCCTCACTCATAATCAAAATATTATAAGAATGATTTCCCTCTCATTGAGAAAAATACTCATCAATAATAAGCAAATACAGGCTTGAACAATCATCCTACTTAGAAATTATTTAGAAAATAATATAGTGCGTAATACAAGTCAGGTTCTCAAATACAAAACAACTTGAATAATATGTTTTCATAAAGAACATAGACATATGATTTGTGGTGGTGTGCCAATGAATTTTGGCTACTGTGCTAAGAACTCAAATGCTTAACATGAACACATTATGACATGATTTCATCATTTGTGGTGTTACAAAATCCTTTTCCATAATATTCTAATGATTCAATGGATGTTATCCCAAATATAAACATGGATAGAAATTCCTCAACAACCATAACATTGAAGCTCTCTCCAACCTCATCTGATTTTTGAGAAAACAAGAGACTAAAAAATAAACATCTCCTAGCAACCAGTCCACATAACTTCTCTCCTCCTTCATTTCATTCGAATGAGTCTATGATATAGAAAATAAAAACAATTTCAACAAAAAGTTATCTCTTTTATTTCTACCACCAACAAATTCTTTTACTTTCTTTCAATTTTTCTTGCTTCCAAACAAGAAAACACATTGAACAATTACTAAACAAAAGTCAACATAACTTTTAGGTTAACTACTTTAACAACTTCAACAATCAATAAGCAACTAAGCAATTCAAAGTAATAGAACGCCAACAGTCGAAAAACACACGGAAAATGGTACATGAGGCCTCGAATTCAAACCAGCAGCAGAAAATATCAATAACAATCAACTCTGACAGTACAAAACAAACAAACAAAAAGATTAGAACTTTGATACGAAACAAAGTCAAAAAACAGATTGTAACAACGAAATATGCAAAAAAAAGGAAATAAAGAGTGTTACGTACCTGAAGAAGAGAGATCACCTACTGTTATAGCAAGAGAAAAGGCGATTATAGACAATTGTATACAATATAATTCTAAAATTGTCTCAAATTTCCATTTGAATTACAAATGTTTAAGTACGCTAATGATAGAGAGAAATCAAAAGGATTCTATTTTGAGAACAAAAACACAGAACCATAAAAAAATATTTTTGAAGTCATAACACAACTTGCCATTTTTTATGTACTAATACAACAACCTTCATTTGATAGAGAATTATATATATATATATATATATATATATATATAAAATCAAGAAAAGGAAGAGTCTGATGAAGATAAAAATAATGATAACATACTAACAGTAGACTAAGTGATAATTTGATAAAAATGAAGTAACTTTAACGATAAACATGGAGAGAATCACTTCCTAATATATAGGGAGCATTTGGATAGAAGCAAACATTATCAACAAGCTTATCAGATTGTCATTTAACTCAACCACTTTTAAGATGATCAATTTCAAATAGAGAATAGAAGTTTAATGGATATACAATAAACTCCAAAAGTGCAAATACAAAAGCATAGCATGCTGATAATCTATGATATTCACATATGGGAGCAGAAATATATAGATTACATATATAAGCGAAAAGACTGTAAACTCAAGTTCTTACAACTTTAATCAAGAAGCATATATGCATTCTTACAAGCACGTGCCCAAAATAAAACAACCAGCATATGCATTCAAACCATTATCTGAAGTATAAACAGGAGAGTTTTGCTTCGTAACAGGTTATTAACAAACCAACCTATAATGGGTATTTAGGTAGAAGTCCAAACCAGGATGATTCTGCTTCCATAATGTAGGTTGTACATAAAACAAACCTTTTTCCAATTCAACAACTCTTGTGCTTTCCCTACAACAAACCCAACACGAAAAAACTCATTATAAGAAAGTGAAACAACCATGTTGAAGCTCCTACTTGTAACAACCAATTCTATCACAATAAGGTAACAATTATTACATATACTTATGACAATTAAAAATAAATGGAAAAAAGAAATAAACCATAAGACCAAGGCAATTAATTAGAAAGAGTTCATCTCTAAGCAGCATGTTCTCCACTTGATAAGCATCCTAGCAATGGTTCCATAAGACTCCTCAAATGCATAAGTGACCCAAGAACAATCTGATACTTCCTTGGGTGTAGATTGATCTCTGGGACTAATAGCAACCAAAAAAGTGTCTTTAAAAACAACCCTATCACGAAAAAAAATACTTCATCCGTCCCTAATTAATTGTTACACTTACTAAAAATGGATGTCCCTAATTAATTGTTACACTTCTATTTTTAGTAAATTTTTATAATAGAAAAGACAATACTATCCTTACACTTTTTCAACCACTAAACCCCATTAACCAATATAATATACCACTTATTCTATTTTTTGAAACTTTATAAATTTTCATACTATCTCACAACTTTCTAGGTGGGGCCCTTTCATATTATACTCAATTGTAATTTATTAGTTGTTGTAAGGTTAAATTGGGCAATTCATCATTTATTACACTACCTCACAAATTTCCAACTGTAACAAATAATTAGGGACGGAGGGAGTAATATCTTAAGTTAAACAATGGACCACTTAAGAGAACCATGATTTAGTGAATTTCACTTTCCTATAAATCAGATTAGATCATACTCATTCAATACCCAAACACTTGACATTGTAATGCAACCTAAACTCTTACATTTATGATTTCCATATTGCAATGCTAAAACATAAGACAAAATGAAATAGAAATCCAAGAAAGAGTTCTTTTATCCACATAATTTCCTTCATGACATAACAATTTAACCACATATCACAGACAACATCAAACATGCAGCAAAAACCAAATCTTTAAACAATCGAAAATAACATTAAGATTTCAGGACAGAACACCTAAACAGCATACACCATGACTTCTTAAACTACATTCAACAAAAATCAAACACCAAGCGACCTTAATTCCACAAAATCAGAGAGATCAATGAAGATATAAGAAAAAAACATAAACGATAGAAGGACTGAAATCTTAAAAAAAAACAGAGAGACACACAAATGTGGTGAATTTGTATTTAATCCAGTCGACCAATTTCAATTGTATCCCTAGTGGACAGAGATGAAACATAATTATAAGTATAGGTTTCAATTACAGGTGTGAGTTAAAGCAAATGTTATGTAATATATTAAAGATGAATAGATAAAGTTGAAAAGCAAACAGTGAAGCAGTTGACACTTTTATTATATAGAATGATACTTTTAAAATGGTATATCATACTGAATCATAATATTTGCATGTAATCTCTCCAAACTCAAGTTGATAAAGCAAGCGATGCTGAGACAGTAAAAGTACTTGATATAATGTATCTGCTACTCACAGAAGATGTACGATATACGGTAAATAGTGCTACGTTTCCATGTACTCCATCGGAGGAAAATAAAGTATTATATCCCAACATGTTTAATGTTGGAACTCGGGTTACTAAATCTGTTAGTTACACTAAACCGAGGAAGCGAATAACATTATAAAGAAATTTGTCTGGATCTCAGAAGAATTTGAACAGTGGTTACATGTTGAACCATACATATCTGACCTGTAAGAACTTTTATATTAAGCAGGTTTTAAATGAACATGTAATTACATGACTATTAATTAGATAAAAAAAAATGAATCAGTTCAATTGACATGACATGGTTGCTTCTCAATCTTTCATTATTTTTTATTTTAAAATAAATAAATAAATGGTGCAATAACTGAATTACCCCTAACTGATTTGGAACCCATCAGACAGCTAACACGAGTGTACCTTTTAATGGCAAAGTGAGATTCGGGAAAAAAATGATAAATACCGCGAACAAAGTGATTAATACCGCATTTATTTTCCAGTTATGCTCTTAACATAATTATAAAAAAAAATAGTTTTTTAGGTTGAATAAAACTCTTTATTTCATTCTCTCAATTGATTCAAACCGTTTTCTTTTCATCATTTCAAATCGTTCAATTTTTTTTTTCAATTATACAATCATGTAAGACATTGAAAGTTGTTGCAGTTTTTTAGTTGGGAAATTTTTTTTTATAGGCCATAAAAAGTTTATTATACAATTATAGGCCACTTTTGAAAAGTTTGCAAAACTAAAGTTTGATTTTTACTCCATAGGCCATTCACAGCTGTGATCGTTATTCACAGACTGTGATTCTCACAGCATCTGTAAATTATAAAGTTTTAGGGGTATTTTGGGAAACTTGGCCTATGGAATGAAAACTAAACTTTTAAAAGCCTGTTTTTGTATGTTTTTCAAAACAAGCCTATAATTGTATTTTAAACTTTAAAAAGCCCATTTGAAAGAATTTTCATTTTTTAGTTTGAATGAAACTCTTTATTTCATTCAAACTGTTCTCTTTTCATCATCATCTCGACTCGTTCAATTTTTTGACATTGAATCATGGAAAACATTGAAAGTTGTTGCATGTTATTTCACAGTATCTTTATCTTGCATTTTGCGCTTTGAAGAAAACTGGAGATGAGGTTGTGGAGAAGAAGGATATGATGAAATCCTCTTATGATCGAGGAAATCAAATAAAAGAATAAAACTAGAATAGTAGATGCGGTAAAAATAAGTTTGCTACGGTATTTAACAATTAAAAAAAACTAGAATTCCGCAAACATATGTGATTTTTTTTGAATTATTCTTACTTTATAATATATATATATATATATTCTAATTATTATTTTTAAGTTTTGAAATAATAATCATTAAAATTAATCCACAAAGATTTGAGAAAGAAAAAATATTTTCGTTCTCCTTTTACTCTTCTTATTTCTTTTTCTAACTTCGTCCTATAACACTATAACCAAAACTCATGACTTAATAGAAAGGTATTAACCATTATAAATTTTCGGCATAAATGGAATTCTCTTTTAATTTATTTCTAATGCACTAGAATAATATGGTTACTTATGCCGAAATTCCTAACAAATATTTGCAGTTAACCATCTGCATAGATTATTCTGAGATCACTTTCTAGTTAAAAATTCTAACAAGCACAACTTTAATGAATTGTAGTTATCATTCAAGCAAAGGATATACAGAAATTAGAATACATTTGATCTGTGAATGAAAGACATGTATACCAATATCTTTATGAGGAAGTTTCTACGGGCCTATTTTCCGCCCGTAGATAATTCTCTTCTTCCTCTCCCAGTCGTTGTAACCATTTTAATCCAAGATCACAACCTGCTCTAGCTGCAACCTCAAACTGTGACCTCGCCATCTCTACTGGATCTTTCAAATCACCTTCTGCTTTCGCTCTTGCTCTTTTGGCAGGGTTTGTGACGAATTTTGTCAAACATTCTGGGACTTGAACACCTATCCATGCAGATAAAATGTTTAATGGACCAAACTATGTCGGCAAACAAGTGCAATTCGTATTTTATTATCTTAAAAAAGACAGTTTTCTTATAAACTAAAAACTATTCTTCAGGAGGGAAACTCACAACTACCCTGCAATGAACTTACAATGCAGTATACGAGATTCTCATCTGTCTCAAGTTCCTTACGAGTACTTTCAATTCTAATGCGTTACTAATAATGAACAAAGACCTACAAAGGCTTAAAACTGAAGAACTTAAAAGGATACAACAGCTTACCTCTTAGGAGGAGGGAACCGTATGCTACAGCTGCACCAGCATGTCCCTGCGAATATAAGAAGAGTAATCACAAGATCATCTTAAATATATATGCCAGTTGCACAATGAGAAACACAATTTGACATTCTTTAGAATATATTGTAGTTCTTGTATTTATTATTATTATTATTATTATTATTATTAATTTTTTCAGAAGAGTGTTAATGATTGAATATAAACAATTTCTTCTATCATATACACTGCATTTCTTTCATTAGCAAGGAAAATGATACTACTACTCCAGAGTGCATTTAATTTTGCATTCACAAAACAGCCAAGGTAATTCAGAAACTTTCATTAGGCAGCTCCAGTGACCAGTTCATACACACTTCATCTGGTTACTTATTTCAAGATTAGAGAACTATCTCACGAAATAAAGCCAAACTAATAGGAGGTTTCTGGTCGCAATTATGGAAGCTAATTTCCAACCACCAGTTCATACACACTTCATCTGGTTACTTATTTCAAGATTAGAGAACTATCTCACGAAATAAAGCCAAACTAATAGGAGGTTTCTGGTCGCAATTATGGAAGCTAATTTCCAACCACGAAAATTTTACAGAAAAAGAAAAATATAAGCCAAAAAGTTATTACATTTCTTCTTACCAACAAAATTAAAGAAATGAAAAAAGAAAGTGGCTATTCTACCTTCTCTGCCGCCCTGTGAAAGCACCATAACGCTGAGGCAGTATCTTTCTTCACACAGTCACCGGTTAAATAGACAGCACCAAGAAGGTAAAGTGCACCCGGATGTAGCTGAAATGAAGAGCCTCATAAAGTTTTTTCGACAAATACAAAAACCTATGATAAATATGAGCTTCCTTTTTCTTTTAATGTAAGTACCTGGTCAACTGCCTTCTCTATGTAATAAAAAGCTTGCTGATCTGATTGGACGTAATCATTCTGACAAATAAAGAAGTCACAGGTTAGTGCAGCCAAAATATTGATAAAATTGAATTGGCACAAACCCTTTTAGAGAAAACTTATTCTATCCATAAAAATTATGATATGTTTATTGCTGCTCTAACCATTAGAATTCAACATTAAGCTTCAGAGCCCGAGAACAACATTATTATGTTCCTTGATCCTGAATACAGAATAAGAAATAGGACACTATAGTCTTAAATTAAGACCTAGGCAACCACATGCAAATCAGTAACTTGGATATCAGGTTAAATGAATTCAGCAAACAAATTTGATGACCAAACTAAGAACATAAAGGGCAAATTTAAATGATTACAATCATACTTTTGCAACTATGTAAGTTTAAGTTATAAAAATAATACTTTTGCAAATCAATAGATTTAAGAGATGGAGATTTTGCACAGAAGGTTAGGACAATAGTTAATATACTGTAACTTCGGAATTTGGGTGAATAGACTTAAGCTTTAGAAAATAAAAACATGAATTTGTTTGATGATTAACTATGTATTATCTGCCACATAAGCCTAACTAGCTATGTCTTTATAAACTCACATTCATAGTACTTTTTTTTTTGTTACCCTATTGTCAACAGATAGATAATATGTCCCACAGATAAAAGAATTTTTTTACCCATGGGAGATGCTCAAAGTTTTAACTTCAATTGTTACATAATCATATTTTAGAGATTTCATTTGTTCAGATTGGTACAAAAACATATATGTATTTCAAAAGCACAACAAGTGGAAAACTTTCGGCCGTTTTAAGGACTTTCAGCCATTTTAAGGGCTTCCACCTTATATATTTACCTTATAAAGTGTCTAAAACATTATTCACTGGATGCACATGAAGCATGCACACTGCAGTAGGAATATTTCAATTAGCAGCTGCTCATGGGCAAAGCAGTATTTTCATTGACATATTATCCAAATTTTCCATAGATCTGCGGTCCGCGATCATACACAAATAAACAAGTAAAGAATTTTACAGTAAAATGAAGAATGGAGCCTAACCTCAACTCTCAATCGACAACCTAATTCAAATTGTGCATCTGGATCCCCCATATTAGCAGCTTCTACCAATAAAGCAGCTCCTCTAACAAGACAAGATTAGCCTTGGTCAATCGCAGTAGCTTATAACAAGCTAACATAGCCAATTATATCTTTTAGACTTTACCATCTAAATATAAGCCTCTGTATGGTAAATAGTAATTTGTAATTTTTTGACTGAATTAGCAAAACAGTTACATGATTGCAACCAAATTGACAAAGCATGGAGAAAAATAAGTCGGATGATTAAATGGATTGAGCGGAAAAAAATACACTCTATTGCTTGGATAAATTATGAGCAGATGAAAAATATTTGTCATTCTATTGTTCAGTAATCTTATTAAAATGGATGGAATCTCACTATTTCTTTTAAGTATACTAAATCCTATAATTCCATTGCCTTAAATTTTATAGAAATAAATAAAATGCAGGTCATTTAATATGAAATCTCATTGCATTCCATTCCATTGCTTTTCTCCCAATTCAGGAGGCAAGAAATTTTAAGCTTTTGACATTTGATTGCCTCTCTCCAAATTTGTGAGGGGAAAAATTTTAAGCTTTTGATGAAACAGTGGATATCATCCCATTCCATCTTTAAGTAAGCAAATCAAACAATGAAAAATAACAAATGAAACATTTTTGATGCCGCTACATACCACCACTCCAAAAATATCACTGTCAAATTGACAAGCTAAATATTGTCAGTCGTCATACTTATGAGAGTAGTCTACGTATTTGTAATTTGCTAGAAAAGAGTTTTTATCATGTTAAATCGTGACAATTTTCACAGAAAGAAGTTCAAGGTAGTAAACAGTTACCAAATCAGGCATATGAAACATAAAAAACCACCCAGACAACTATAGAAAACGTGAAGAAGATCACTTACACAGCTTTACATGCTCCAGGAACATGGTATTTCAGATGCAACTTGGATAACCAATACCTGGCATGGGTATTCGAGTTGTCAGCCTCCAAAGCCAACTCAAAATTTTCTTTTGCTGTCTGAAAACAAAAGAAAACAAAGTACTAATTAAGATTACTCCTTCACAAATCATAGGTTAAAATCTCCAAACAGCATTGTGATATCTAAACTACTTCCACACCAGTGACAGCAGGTATCCTAGGCTATCCTTAAAAGGCCACAGGCTCTCATTTCTCAGAAAATTGCAAAGGAAGGAAAATTCTCTGAATATAAATTCTATCTACATAAGTCCACACAGATACGTGAGATATCTTCCACTTTCAAATAATTCTGAATATTTATACAATTTAAAATGTTAATAAATACACAAGAGTGAATTGTTCGTAAAACGCATAACAATCATCAATAAAGCACCTGATGTACCTTAAGCAGAGGAATTAGCCGGCGATCATTGAGTTCACAGTAATCAATTACTCTATCAACTTCTTTCAACGCACTCCATCCTTTTGCAATAAATTCCATAGCCATCTTGTTTCTACTGTGCAGCCACCTCTGCAAATAGTTAACCCAAACGTAAACAAACCATTCGAAAAGAATTACTATTCAAAAAATGAAAATGTTTCACCCGTTGTTGACTCAATTGGCGAAAACCAAACGAAGTGTTGAAGATTCTGCCCAGCATAATTGTCTCTCCCAAACGAGCTTTCAATCAAAACTAGCTGTATCCAGGGCTTGACATATTAGCAGAGAATATTTGCAGCAAAAACATATAGAGAGTTAAAATTCAACATACAGACACATAACATCAAACAGTTGGTGGGCATTGTTTAACCTACCGAGAGAATGTTGTGTAAGTCGAAACGCTGGAGCCGATGCCTACCAATCAATAAAAACTCGATCAAAATAATATTAACTCAATCAGTCAGCTATGGGGTTTTGGCGCGAAGTGCTCTGCTAGGGTTAGTGAAGGAAGGTATTCTGCAAGCGATGGTGACCGTGATTTTGTCTCTATGTGTACATAACATGTGTAGTGCTTTCATTGTCATTTTATTATTTTTATTTTTGCGAATTAGAAATATTGAAAATGACGGACATCAATTATTGAAACGTGTGATATTTTCGCATAGACTATGCTTATACAAATAAATAAATAAATGTTTAATTATTACAAGAAATGTAAATGAAGGATTGACTTGAAAAAGAGTGGTATAGTTTCGCATCCAAATTGTTATAACAAATAAACAGAGCTTTCCGGTTCCTGAAATATCTGAGATTTGACAAATTGTGAGAGATATCTAGACAAGCATGGGAGCAGTGAAGAACATCTGCAACAATATGGATGCTACAGGGAATAACAGTTTTCAATCGTCTTCTCTCACAGTCGACGCCTCTCTCTCTTTGCCTGACATGACTCGTCCCCTCATGTTCGTCTCTGCTTTGCGTTTTCCTTCATCGTCTTTCTTTCTTTCTTAGCTTTGTTTTTAATCCGTGATTTCGTTCTTGACAGAGCTTTGTGTAAGGATCTGTTCAAGAAGTGGTCGAATTTGGAAGATTCTTGCTTCTCCGTCCAGAGAGTTTCCGGCGGCATCACCAATTTGCGTGAGTTTTAAAGCTTTTGATGCGTTACGTTTATGTGTGAAATGTAACTGATACGCTCGAATTCTCTAAGCGAATAGACTTTACAGTTTTGAAAGTGTCCGTCAAGGAAGGGAACGGAGATAGTGTTTCGGTGACGGTCAGATTGTACGGGCCTAATACTGATCATGTTATTAATCGAGAACGGGAATTGCTGGTAACTATGCTTGTGTTTATGGTTTTGTTATATTTCTCTTGCTTTGTTTTTTTCTTGAAGAAAGGCATGATGTAGTTTCTCGTAGATTTTTCTTTTCTTTTCAATCTTTATAATAACCTAGTCTTTGAATAGTTGGGTATCATGGTTAGAGAGAATTGATACTTGCCATGACAATCAGGTTTCTTTATTACAAAAAAATAAAATAAAATTATTGACAAGTATGTATTTATAAATCTTGCCATTTGCAATACCATTTACTATAACAGCAAAGATAAAAGAAAAAAATGTTCACAGATGAGAATGTTATAAAGAGGTCTGAGATTATGAAGGTCAGCATGTATGTCATGTCTAACTTTTAATCAAAGCAACTTTTCTATCTAGTTTAGTTTTTTTTTTTTTTTTTTTTTTTTTTTTTATTTGGTTGCATGCTTCAGTGTGTGATTCCCACCTAAAATTGGATTTAGGCTATCCAATACCTCTCGGCAGCAGGATTTGGTGCAAAGTTGCTTGGGATTTTTGGAAATGGCATGGTGCAGTCTTTTATCAATGCGCGCACATTTACTCCTGCTGGTAAGAAAAAGAAGAAGAGACATATTTCCAATGGGTTTGCCTGAATTGTCAGTTGATAACCTTTATGTGCAATTACATATTACAAACACTTTCATTTCATTCTCTTCTATCCTAATGTTTAGGTCAGTTGCGATTAATTATACTCTTAGAATTTGATTCTTTATGGTAAGGGAAACTAGAGTGGTTTTCCTCATATCATGGTCGTGGCTGACCTTTGTTATGTTATGGTTACACCTAATTTTGTATTGTTTGCAGACATGAGAAATCCGAAACTTTCAGCTGAAGTTGCCAAAGAATTGCGCAAATTTCATCAAGTGGAAGTCCCAGGGTCTAAAGAACCTCAGTTATGGCATGACATATCAAAGTTTTATGATACAGGTTCCTTTTATAGTTAGATAGAAATAAATTAGTTTACTGTGTTTAACTACATTAGCATTTCCATTTTGTTAACTTACCATTGATTGTGTTTTATTAATCATGACTGCACTTATTGCAGCATCTGATCTCAAATTTGAAGATATTGAGAAGCAGAGTATGTATGAGACAATTTCATTCGATGAGGTTCATAAAGAAATTGTTGAGCTCAAGGTGCTTTCTCTATTTACTTTTTTGCCTGCTTTTGATTTTTACCTTTCATTATGGCCAGAGTGAGGATGAGAAGCTAGCTGCCTTAACCTGACTTTTTCCTGGCATCATTCTGAAGTTCTTTGTTGTTCAACAAACTAAGAGGCCAGGCAGAACAAACTAAAGTACAACATTTTGTCCTTGAGTAGTACAAAGTTTTGATCAATTTTTATATTCAATGGACCACCAACTGACACAAGAAAAAGGAATTTAAGAAATTCATGTATTTATTCAACTTCCAGTGGTTAATGTGGGATAGCTCCATGTTGTAACTATCATATAAGATTAAAAATAGTTCTTAAAAAACTTGTGCTTTTTCGTAAATATTGGTCCAGTTTCCTGGTATTAGTTCAGTCCACTTTGATTCTTCGAATTTTCTTTATCATGGGCTTAATCCCTAATCTTCTTCACAGTCAATAGGGGAGTCAGTAGTCTTTAAAGTTTTTACTTGTTTTCTGTGACCTATAAATAAGGTCTTATCCCATTCAATCTTATTTTGCATGTGTCATCAAGTGCAATATCCAATTACAGTAATTTACTTCACTGTAGTTTCGTGTGATCGTGTAAATATGTACCTGAAATAACTGTTAGGACCTGCTTATAAGTTTCTTCATTTTCCCTAATTTTGATTCTATTTATATTTGTATGCTAAGAATAAAGAACATATATTGATTATATGATAATTTTCTGATATTTGAACAGGAGTTAGCAGCTCATCTGAGGTCTCCAGTAGTGTTTGCTCACAATGACTTGCTATCTGGAAACATAATGGTGAATGATGAGCAAGGTAAGATAGCTTTATAGTCGCTAGCAAACTAGCTCTAAATGTCTATTAAATTAATTATCTACTTTTTATTGGTTTCTCTTATGGTATGTTTATGTTACCTGGTGAGCCTTATGACTGCTTTATATTTCTCTTTAATAAGCAGACACAATAATACAAGAGTAATTTTGTTTTGTTTTGTTTTTTTTTGTTTTTTTTTTTTTTTGTCTTTCACTCTATTCCGGTTATAAACAATTACATTGTTATCTTTGTCTTAAAATCTTATGTCATTATATATTTGGTATACACATTTGTTGCAGTCTCCGATCCTTTGATTATGATCTAGTGCATTGCTTCATCTATAGTGAAAATGCTTAAGGATGTAAGTGTTGATGAAATTGATCTGCAAGTTGTATGGTCCCACTAATGTGTCAAATCATTGGGCAATACATTGTAGATATAGGTAGATAATAGTGAATAGACGTTGGAGCTCAACAAAGGTACCTTCTAACCTTGGAGCTCATTAAAGAAATCTTTTGACCTTGGAGCTAATCTAAAGGACCACTTGACCTTGCAGCACGTTAAAGTAACCTCCTTATCTTGGTACTATTTATAAAAATACCTATCTATTTAAGCTTGTCATAGAGAGTTAAAACTTTTTTCTGTGATAATCTTTTGCTTTTTTTTTTTTGTCTTCACATTAAAATATGGAGGAAGCTTTTGCCCAGTTTATAAATCTTGCTATTCAGATCAAACTTATAATCTACATCTATAATTATTGTACTCGGATATATTATATATTAAAGAAGAATTTCGAACTGAATCCAACATTCTCACGCACTAATATTAGTAATTCATTTTCTTCCTAAATTTTATTATGGAATGATTGCTAAAACCAAACATATAATGAACTGGGATTATATTTGCATGTGTTGGTTTCAGTTTCCATAACTATTCAGCTGTAGTAATAGCTCTTCAAGTTTCAGAACCCAACCATGTTAGAAGATAAAGCTTTCACCGGCATGCAATTTATGATTGTTCCATATCTCTTAAAAACTGATTTCACCTGTCAGATTTAGTTTCATGGTGTCTTTATGTTCTTTTCTTTAATGAAAAGGTTATGTGTATCTTCAATGTTAGTTTTGTATGAACTCTTATTTATAAACATTTTCTTGGCTAAAAATATAGATGCCTTGGATGAGGGTTATTGAGAGAATGAATGATGAAGTGATATCCTTGAATGGTTCTTGACTGGCATACTGTGTGAAACTAATCTTAAAATTGTTCATTCATTGTTTTTTGTACTGACCTTTTTGCTCATTTGATGAATTCCAGAGAAACTTTACTTGATCGATTTTGAGTATGGATCGTACAATTACAGAGGCTTTGACATTGGAAATCACTTCAATGAATATGCGGGCTATGATTGTGATTACAGCCTGTACGTTCTCTTCAAAATCTTTAAATAGTCTTTACTTTATAATCAGAGTAATACACAAAATATTGAAATTCTCTTATCAATATGTTTTATGTGACTCAATGTAGATATCCAAGTAAAGAGGAGCAGTATCATTTCTTCAGGCATTATTTGCAAGCTGACAAACCAAATGAGGTATGCAAGGATAGTTTTACTGTTCTGAATTAAAATCTTGATTTTTCTGGCCTTAAGATATGTTTAAGGTTTTTGACATCACCTTAAAGTAAATTATTTTGTAAGTGCATTTAAATTATGCTGTCGGATACAAAGTGATCTGTTGCCAAATTACTGTCTGTTTAATTTCAAAATGGAGTGATGCCTTAGGTGGGGTACCTATATATAGTGCATGTTTAGGAAATTGATGTTCGCGAATTATGAACTAGAAACTAAAAATCACACAATCTTGGTTAAGGTGAATTAATGTTAAACTTTGTCTTGCCAAACTGATGGGATGTGTGGGGGCAGTGGTTAAATGATAAATAGTAACTCCAGCAGAGCAATCCTTGTCTAACCATGTAACATACCCACTTACTTTTCAGTTTGAAAAGCTATGTGCTAACTAATCTGTTACTTGTTGGTAATAGGTGCCTGAGAAAGATCTGGAAGCTTTATATGTTGAAGCAAACACATACATGTTAGCATCACATATATTTTGGTCCCTATGGGCACTCATTCAGGTATATCTCTACCTCTCTTGTTAAGTTTCAGAAAGTTTCTGATGTCTAAAACCTCTGTTATGTTGTGCATAGGCGAAGATGTCACCTATAGAATTCGATTATCTAGCTTATTTCTTCCTACGATACGATGAATACAAGAAGCAGAAAGAATCGAGCTTCTTACTAGCCCAAACTTTCCTCTCAAAATCTGGAACTAACTGACACGCTGTGGTACACTTACTACTGGTTATGTTGATTCTCAGAATGTTATCAACGCTTAACTTGGATCTCTATAAATGTGTCATTTTCTATTGGTTAGATGTTGTAAAATATTTTTTTTGTAGGCACCAGTTGTGGAAGTAAAAGTTGAATTGAGTTACGAATAAGTACTTTATCCTCTTGATTCATTATGTTGTATTTGGGAAACTGCTTGTAATCATTTCTCTATAATATTGTTGTTTCTTGTTGCACAATACTTCATTCTGCTTTGCACTTGGTATTCAATGGCAGCTGTTAATTTTTCTTTGTATCTAAAAGCAGCAAATGTGCGAGCTTTGGGTAAATAGGGCTTACTGCAAGTTATGTCCTTATTTCTATTAGAAGCAAGATAGGTCAAAAAGCTCTTGCATTTGACATGTAAAAGTTATGTATCATCATATAGGTTGTATATGTAAAACTAAATTCCTAGCAAAAACATACATCCTCATCTATCCAATACATTCCATAAATTTCAATAAGAACCTACAGGAATTAACCATTTCCACAACTCACTTCATCATCTTCTAAGACATTTAGAAGCATAGAACATCACAGAGCTACCCTCCTCTCAAAACAATGTAATTTACAGAGACTTTCTTTTATGCTTGAAGAACCTGGCAATGAACAATGTGGCTTTTCAGGCGGTTCCTACCGGCAATACTTGACCAGAGGTTTGTGACTAAAGTCTTGAATTGCCCTTTGCCTGATATAGTTTCCCACAGATGTTCTGCGGAGGCTCCTCCCAGGCCATCCAATTTTGACACATCAACCAAAGATATACTCATATTGTTTCTGATTATACATAGTTTTCCATTAAGTGGAACGAGTGCTGCAGCCTCCATTGCTCGAGAATTTCCCAGATGGATCTTACTGTCTACGTGTTTACTCCAGGAATCTGTCACTTCGTCGTAAACCCTGAGTTTGCAACCATCCTTGCAGTCCAAAGCATATAGATGTCCATTTAGAGATGCACATGGATTTCTCCAGCCTGCTACCATACCATCATACACGGGGTACCAACTATCATTCTCTGGCTGATAGACCTCACTAAGAACCTGCCGGTGAGATCCAAGCCCTTTCAAGAACCACTTGCCCTCATAAACAACCCCGATAAAGGGTACCATTGCTGTGCTCATATCTGCAATGAAAGACCATCTATTCTTGTTGGGATCATAAACTTCAGCTGATCTCAGTGACCGATGTACTCCGCCATTCTCCCCTCCAGCAACGTATAAGCAGTTGTTTATGACACAAGAACCGAAAAAATGTCGTCTCCGAAGCATATCTGGGGCACGGTGCCACTTATTAGTCCGGGCACTGTAGAATATCACTCTTCTCATAGATCCCTTCAGTGGGTCCTTGCCGCCAAACAAGTACAGGTGACAGCCGCTAAGAACTGCACAACCAAAGCCAAGTGCTTCTGAGTATTCCTTGGGAACAGGTGGTAGAGGCTGCCAAAGCTGGTAAATAGGATCGAAGGCATGCCATGATATCTTCCCATCACGGTCTCTTTTAACAACATAAATCCATTCCTCTGCGATACCAAGACTTTTCCGAAGTGAGTAAAAGAAATTTCCAGACAAAAGACGTAGCCATCTTTTACAAACTAAACGTAGTTTACGGTGCTCGACCCGTGGTACCCTGATCAAGCATGCAATAGCAAGATCATCCGGGAGTCCAGGAAGCAAAGGGGATTGGTTTCTGCTTCTGTTTCCATGAGTGGGCTTCTGTCTGGTAGGGTGAATTGATGGTTTAATATCAGGTTGAAGACACAGCTTTGTCCCAGGTACATATCTTTTTGCTCCAGCAACAGTTTTGAGGCCTGCATCTACTCTGCACAAACAAGCTGTTGTATCAACCTGCAGGGTCGAATAAAGCAAAATTAGATACAAACTTTTCAGCTACCTGAATTATATCAGAAATATAACAATAGAGAACATAGTGTTTTATTTATGGTTTGCTAACAGACTAGTAGATATGGTGGCAGATAAAATTGTCTACTAATCTAGAATGAGAATCTTAAGACCAAATCTATTAACCTGTTCCTATTGTTTATTAGCTACATAATTAAATGTTATTACAAGGGTGCTCTTCCAAATAGCTACTTCTATATGCAGATTGACTCATTAATAAGCTCTACATAAATAGACCAGATCAGTGACTTAAGGAGGTCCTCCACATACAACAAGTTTAAACATAAAATGACATTTCCACAAGTGTTTTAGACACAGGAAATAGAGCTTAAAAGTCCCACGCAATGATGATCAATAATACCATTGCAAATGAGACACGAAGAAAGAACATAGTATAAAAGAATAGAACCTTAATACCATCAGCAATACACCGCAAATGACACTCAAAGCAAGCGCCAAGTATGAAAGGAGAACCTTAATATTCCAGAACTATCATTCATTTTTGAAAGAGTAAATTGCATTTAGATTACATATTTACAAACAGAGTAACACTTTGCAAAAACTAGCAATAAAACTAACCATTTTGGTGAGACTGCAATTGGGAAAAATTATTGAAGTACAGCGCAACAAAACGGGTAGTCTCATTGCAGCTTTTAACAAAACATCCCCTCCATGTAAAGTACAATTAAAACAAGATATCTGGACGCCCATTTACTTTTTCTCAGCTCATGTTTATATAATTCAAATACCGTAAACAATTTTCATCTGTACTGAACAAAAAATAAGAAAAACCCAAGAGACAGCAAATTATCATAATTTGAGCTAATGGAAATAGTTAGAATAATATATATAATAATAGCGAAACAATTCCAAACTCTTGATTCTAAAAAAAGGAATAATTGCCACCCATGTAAAATGATGCTCAAAATATCTCGTTTAGCTCAAGCCTCCTAGTCATCATTACAGTTTAGTTGCCTGAAAATGTTAAGAATTCAAGCCAAATCCAAACCCAATGCCTATAAAATAATATTATGTATGGATTAATAAACGAAAAATGGCAGTGAAACCTATAGTTTGCTCCACATAGTAGAGTACAGTAACGTAATTATATCATTTTCCTCAACTATAAACAAACAACCAACTCAGTTTCAGGTATGATACAGGTATGATACTGATGTAGAGCTAATATTTAACAAGCGTTGGTTTATTATTGATCTACTGACAGGAGTACATAGTCTGAGAAAAAGTTATGGACAAGTGATCCGACTTTAATATGTAAACAAGACTAAAAACTGGGGACATAATCAAAACAGAACGGAACCATCAAAACATAATGTGACAAAATTCAAAACAGAAGATTAGAGGATAGAGAATTTATTACCAGAGGAGGTTGAATCATTCTGTCCATTTTTTGGCTTTCTTTGACAAAATCAGAATCTCAGAAACCCACCATTGCATCCAAAATTCACCTTCAAAATTCAAACACAAAACTCCCACAAAAAAAGGAACTAAACGGCAGAGTGAAGCAACGTGGGGATGAGAAGTTGAAAAGCAAAAGCCATCACCGAATTTAGAAAACCCAGAAAGAAGGTCTCCGGAGAGAGAAATTAAAACGTAATATTTGTTCAGATGAAATGAAAAAGGAGAGAATAAGTGGAAAAAGCAGAAGAGAAATGCGGGACAGTCAGTCAGAAAAATATGTATGTTGAAAGAGAAGAAGATAAAGAGCCCAGCCCCTCCCTCTCTCACACCATTAATCGTCCTCAGTGGAGTTAAGGGCCCATTAAGTGGTTCAACCGAGAGAGAGAGGAAAAGCTACAAAACCTAAAAAAGAGAGCGAGGAGGAGAAGTTGTGTGTGTGAATGTGGAAGACGACACTTGGGCGGTTGTTTTATTCACAGATCAAATCACAAGTCACAACAACGAGGACTAACATTGGAAGTTACCTCTTGTTATCTCATTTGCAAACTGAACTAATGGAAAAAGAAATACACAAACAAAGATCGATTCAAAACTAAAAGGAAAAAATGGGTGGGCC
Organism: Cardiospermum halicacabum; assembly: GCA_031304145.1. NCBI lineage: Eukaryota > Viridiplantae > Streptophyta > Magnoliopsida > Sapindales > Sapindaceae > Cardiospermum > Cardiospermum halicacabum. Next base: position 20,200,774 of record CM062396.1, read on the forward strand.
CACCACTACTCCACTATAATAACATATGTTGTGTGTTTTGTTTTGTGATTGCAATTGCGAATTGAAGAGAAAAATATATAATACATTTAGTGGTGATTTGATTTATGATCTCGAAGACATGCTTCACCACAAAGGGTATTTCTGTCATTACACAAGTCTTCCTTCCTTCCGATCAATTCAATGACATGCTGCAAAATTGGAGTTATGATGGTGATAATGGGTCCACTCCATGCCTATATCTTGTGATTAGATTATGATAGCTACCGCCAACACTATTGCACCGTTGCCATTCAATTTTTAAACTATCAAATTCTTCTTATATTTGTCATAAAAATTAACAAATTACAATAGCACACAGGCTCTAATACAATAGCAACAAGCAGAAAGGCCAACCCCAGCAACATGTTAATAATATATGGATCCCAAAGACTACTCTTTTTCTTCAGTTATTGAACTTGATAAAGTAGAGTAGGATATCTACTTTATCATATTGATTGATGTTAAGTTTGTCCGTTTCCAGATGAGCTTATTCATTCATGTCATGCAATAAGATTTAAACACAAAGCGAAATTTTAGCTAAACTTAAAGACCATGTGCACAAGTGATATCATATATAGCATATCAGCCAACTCAACTAACCTGCTTCTTATCTTTTTTTCTTTAAAAAGTCTTGTGCCTTTTGCTTCCATCAACCTATATCACTGACAGATAATTTTCATCAAATTATTGCAAAGCTAACATACTTACCATCTGAATCAGTCACTCTCTTCATCAGAAGTCTGAGTGATGCTTGGTCACCAAATTATCAAGAGCACAATAATGAACATCACTTTCCCTTTTTGAATAGAAGTGAAGGGATGTTGAAACATGTCTTTCTCAACTTGGGGGACAAGACATGGTTGAGTTCTCTGTGACCAGTGGGGTCATCCACAATTACACTGCATTTTTATTCTAACAGCTCTTCAATGCATAAAGTTGTGGATCTTATCAATCCACACTCATTAATCCAGTTATATCAGATCAGTTCAACATCAAGCAAAGATTCATACTGGGAAAATTCCCATAACTATAATAATATATACCAATGTCATGATCTCAGCTCAGGCAAATGAAGAAGATACATGCTTTAGAAGTAATTACAGCTAATGCAGCCAATCTCTACCTCTAACCACATATTCAAAATAAAACAATAGATAATAGGGGATGGTTGTTTACCTTTTTTATGTCTTAAGTGCTTGTCTTTTGCTTTTTTAACATAAGTTTACATTCACAACATACACAAGAAACGTGGGTTTGGTAGAGTATTCATTCACAGAAAATAGTTATTTGCTTCCAGAATTTCTAATTCTTACCAAATGATATGACTCTGAATGCCTTGGCAATTCTAGCAAGCTCATGACTTGTCTCCACCTGTTGAATTATGTTACCAATGAATATAATATCTTTTATTTTCAAATAAAATAAAGCCACTGAGGAGGACTCACGATATCAGACCAAGTCACAGAGGGAGGAAAAAAAAAATGTAATTCAACTGCAACCACTCCATCTGAGTTTAGCTTAAAATCTAAAATATAAATTAACATAGAATGGTCAAGAAACAAAAACATAAGTCTACAGAATATGACTATTTACTGTTATCAACAGCTAGTCAGTCAAATCATATGTAGAAATATACATTCTGGGAAAATATATAAATAAAAGAAAGGATACTGATACAAGAAAAAGATTAAATTATATTTCATAATGATAAATCAAATCCTACACTCAAGGTTGCAATATGAATCAAATTTGCTACGCAAGAGATGTTTGTATGACAGGTGTTTGCAGTACCAAAGAATGTATCTAAAAATTTCAACATTTCTACAACTAAAAGATTTCATCTACTACTACGACTGAAAAAATAGTGACCAGGTGCTTATATTAACAAAACTGTTGCACCTTCAACTGTGTATCAACATCAGTAAGCACACGAAGAACTGAAAGATCAAAGGATAAATCAGCTCCTACAAAAGTTAGAACTGATATGGCACTGAAATGTATTGAATCTATCACATAAAGGAGTTGGACTTGAACATATAATGAGCATTATCGACCATCCGCGTTTTAGATAAGTATCTCTCTGGGTATCAGGATCGCATTTTTACATCATCTTCACCAGTTCAGTCTATCCGGAACACATCATTTTGTTGCCTCAACCTCCCAATCATCAAATGGGGAAATATAACCATGCATGCCATAAACAAAGTAAACTGCATGTTGCAGGAAATTGATCATTAATGAGGAGAGTTTTATGACTATATTGTAAAACAACAAAGCATATACGATGCGTACCAATAGAGGAAGGGTCAGGAAACTCCAAATTGGCCACAAAGCAAAAGTGAGCCTAATAGACAAAGAAGATAGCAAAGCATATAAGTATTCTGCTACATGTTGCATGACAAAGTACAAATGAGAACAACAATACAATGCATCTCACAAGCAAAAAGAGACAACTCCCAGCAGCGTCACCAATGGTAAAGCAGACATACTGGATGATTCCAACTTCTCATCAAATCTTCTAACTCTCCATGCCAACACACTTGTATAGAAGAAAATTACAGCATTCAAACCAATACACACCAAGCCAATATATAAAGGCAATCTGCAAAAGTGTTAAGAAGATATTCCTTAATGAATATAACTTCATAATCCTAAGAAATAATACAAACAATACAGTTGTCTAGTCAGAGCAGAGAAATGCTCATGTAACTGGATGCAATATCCACAGGTAAACATATATAGATAAATTTAGTAGCACATAACTAACTAAAAAAAAATCATACAAAATTTACCAAGAAGTAGAATTTGTCACATGAAAATGCATTTGTGCAAAACGAGACCAACAACAACTCAAAATTTTTAATTGGATAAATGAAAAGTAAAATGTAACTGCAGGATAATTATGCAATAATAAAATGATAAACTTAATTATAGTGATCCAAAAGTTAAAAGTAAAAAAATTAAGACAATAGACAAACGGGCAACAAATGGACTGTATGAATTGGCTACAATTTATGTTTCAGTCTTAAGAATGCATTAATATTTGTAGCATTATTTGCATTTTTGACAAATCATAGACCAGTAGAGTAAGGCTTAACTTGTATGTTAGAAAATTATAATATTGAGATCAAGAATGATCCCACAGATTTTTCTTTTATCCTAATTCAACATGGCATTATTAAAACAATCATGTGAACTAAAACGTATCACCACACATCTGAATGAAGAGGGTATGAATGACTTCAAAATCACTTTCAGCACACTAGATTTTGTAACTAAGTTTACAGTTATCAAATACAAGCACAGGACAGAATGAATAGTCATACAAGAAAAGGAGGATTGGCTTTTCACTGCCTCACATTAAGCAGCATTATCTCAGCTGCTAATAGTAGAAAAAATGATAAATCCTATCCTTTCAATTCACCCGACTATTGTAAACAGTACATCAACCCCATCTTGTAAGTTAGTTCAGAAACCACCATTTTACTCAACAAGATACAGATGCATGGATAATGTATAATATTGTAGCAAGTAGTATCAAAAGTAACACTACCAAACACCTTCTTCTAAATCTATCTATGTCACATACAGGAATCAAATGAATTTACAGAAATCACCCACATTTAACCATCTAAATCCAAATTGTTATAGAAAAACATCTTGAAAAATGAAAAGAAATAACACACCTTCGAATTCGACCGTCGTGACACAAAAGGTAAATAAAATTGGAATGTCGATCACCAAAATAAATGATGAAGAGCGAAGAAGCAATCCAGAGCACATTCTCCAAAATCTCAATCCAAGTTCTGGTTACAGGAGGAGTCGACTGAGAAAATGGGTGTTGAGGTCTTGAACAAGCATCGTCTTCAAGGTCATCACCACTTGAAGCATAACCTCCCGGACTCAGTCTCTGTCTCATATACCCACCCCCAATCGGCGTCCCACCCGACATCTCTCCCTCTCTGATATTCACTCCGAAAGCATCATCTTCAACAATCAAGATTCTATAAGTCCTCCAACGAAATTCCGCAGCTCATAAAATCCCAATTGAGATTCAATATCTGAAGGATGATTTGAATTCGTTTTTGGATACGGAGAGAGAGAAGTGAAAATCAATGCAAAACAAGAATGCGAGGACTGTTCAGTCATTTACTGTTGAAACAGACAGAGAGAGCGTTAGAGGAGGTTAGGGATCTCTCAATCACTGTGTGCGCGTAACGGAATGTTGAAGAATGTTAGGAGATTTGTTTTTGATTCGTTTCGTGTACATTATGAATTAGTTACCTCACCACTACTATTTGGTTTAGGTCCTTCTATTCTACAGTATATATCTTTTCAATCAACTTTCCATCTTTCTCTATTTATCAATTATTGACTTATTCGCTTAATTATCCAAATTGGGTCAACCCGGTCTGGCAAGGCAACTAATATTGTTGAATCTTTTGCAAGGCAAAGATGAAATCAACAACACCATCCTTTGCTTCATATCCAATCTTTTGATACTTTCCGTGTTAAAGTGAGGTGAGGTGGTGAGGCCACGGAAATAAGGGTCCATTACTTTTCATGTGACATGTGAAATTATGGATAACAATCATTGATTCCTTCTTCTAAACTATAATTAATACAATAGGTTACAAGTACAACCTCAGCTCATAAATCATTATACTCTTTCAACTTCTAATTTGCTAATTCAAGTTAGCTCGTCTTGTTGACAGCCTAGAGAATCAAACAAGCCCATAAAGAAAGCAACCAATTGCTGAGCAGTATACTCCTGTCTTTAAGTCATATTCGTTGGTTCTGTACACCAAGTTTGTTGTTGTTATCGTCAATAACGGCGATAACAATGCAATTACTCAAAACTGAGTGGATAGACACGGACAATTAGCTCATATACACCCATTTTTGGATATATGAAAAATGACCAACACATGTATGCATAAATAAAATGAGAAAATGACAACAAAACTGGACAGTCAGAAGGGGTTCGTCCTCAATGGCTTCCCCCTCCACACAGGCTAACCAGGTCCATAAGCGTAGAGTACAACACATCGAGCGATAAATGCCCCAAGAACCTTTTATAATCAGATGCACGGTCAGAAATGTCTACACGAAGCTTTCGTTCCTCTGCGAAACCATCCTCCATAACCAACCACCAAGAAATACATCCTTGGACATCTTCTGCATCTACATGGGCTACTAAGCTGACAGTTTCACCATGTTCTAGCTCAAATGATAAACTTAGAAAATCACGATTTGCCTTTATTCCCACCATAAGAGCTTCTTCATGTAACCATCGGATAACTTGGCTCGCAACCTGTCATCAACATTCCAAGACAAACTTGTGCATAACCGTTTCACAGAGCTAAAATTTTAAGCTTCAAGTTTTGCTTTTCTAATGCCTTAAAATGATACAAAACCAAAGAAAGAGAAAGAGACATAATCTAACTGCATGATATAATTCTTAATGCTGATGCTGTACACTAAACAGTGAATAATCCAATCATTCTTACAGCAGCAAACTCAATCAGTTGTAAACTGTCATTAATCTCTTCACAAATAGAACATGTATAAGTAAGTTTATAAATTTAAAACCACAGCAGGGAACATAAAAATTACAGGAAAAACCTAATATCTATCATGTTAAGTATCCATGTTACATGACCCTGAGTTTGATATGAGCATTTTTTTATTCTCGCATACAGAGATGATTAAAAATATGAAATTGGTGATAGCCAACAAGAGTAAAAAGTGAAACAAGAAGCAAAACACCAGCTGAACTAACTTCATATACTGCTGCATAATTTCCACAATTTTCTTTTCTTTATTTAATATTTATTTACTTCTAAATTTTCTTTGTAAACCAGAAAGCTTCAACACCTACGCTACAAGCAGAAAACGAATTTTCATTCCTTGAGATCTCCACCAAGGAGGAAAATTCAAATTGGCTATATGATGAGGCAGGTGGTTAGACCCCCTAGCATAGCCTGATTCAGATAATTCAACTACTATACAAAAGTTCCTAATATCATCTACTGATAATCCAGCTCAACTAAGACAGGAAGAAGAGCAATTTAATAAAGATACTACATAGAAGCACCAACCAGAACTTCCCAGAGCAACAGATTGTGTTCCATAACAAGAAGCACAAGCTGCCTCAAAGGTAATAGTTCTCTAATATCAGCCTTAAGAAACCTTCGAACAAGATGATTATGAATAGATTATCTACAGCATTCCTACATACCAAAGAAATGAAAACTTGGCTCAAGGTCAGTCACTGTACATATATTATTTATAGCAAATACATTTTGTAGAATCTAAAATCTTTTGTGGGCAAAATTTAATACACTTGTCAGAACAGATAGGTCAATAAACTGACGCCCGTCATCCAGATTTCATATTTCCTGAGTCCTTTAGCCTAAGGGATAGATACAAGCATCAAGCACATTGTCATAACACCATATGTTTACTTATGAACTCTGATCAGCATGACATGCAACTACTGGCTCCTAAGGCCAGTCCTTGACATATGCAAACTATCATCTCCATTAGGTAACTTAATCTACTGACCTCACATTCCAGAATGTGATGTGAGCATGAAAGTACTAAAATTTTCAAAAATGTCAGAGCAGGACTTACTTCTCATGAACCATTTTTCCTTAATACAATGGAGATGCACATCTGTATTACCTGATGATTGCACTGATCTTAACAAGTTTCTTAATTTAATACCCTCTCATTTATAAAATCATAAAATAGATGCATTCAGACTACCAAAACCTCAGGTGTAGGCAGGTATCACTCTAATTAGCCCCAGCTTCTTTTCACAGATCAGACAATTATACTTAAAAAAACAAACATTCAGGAAAATTTGGTACCATTTCTGGAATGAAGTTTCCAAAATCATTATAATTATGTTACTATCACAATGCTTTTGAAATGACTTTCAATAATAAAACCCTGTAATATGCATAAATGCCACTCATAATTGCAAAAGGACAGCGTACCTGTTGGAGAATCATTACAGGAAGATCTACCAAATCACAGTCATAACTGTTCATAGAACATTTGTCCTCAGATCTGTCCTTAAACAGCCCAACAACATTAGGAGTTCCCTCCACTTCAACATTGATGTTATCATCATTGACCACTATCTTAGTTCGAAACTGTGGCTTTCCACCATTTTTTATTTCATGAATTTCTGATGTCTGAGATTGGAAACCGGCATGAAGGATGGACTGAGGAACATTTAAGAAGAGTGTCCATGAAGACGTTCGAGAATGCCAAGTGGGCTGGGATACCAAATGCAGATATGAGACTCTGCACACCTAGGAGTATCAAAGAAACAAAGAGCCAAGTCAAAATTCAATCTTAAGCAAAACACTAAGCAATAAGCAGTACTACATATCCAAAAATAGCTAACAACATACCACATTCTGCAGCACCATGTGTACTTTGTTTGAAAATATTCGATGAGCCAGAGACATGCAAAAATGACCAAGAAGACTAGAACTGTCCTTAGTTGCTTGACTGGATAATCGATTACTCGTAGAAATGGGCCTACTTGTTTCTCTTACATATAAAAGTTCATGAAAAAGCTGTTGCAGATATATCTCATAACTAGCACGACTAGGATAACCTCGTCTCTTTTCCACACTATCATCCTTAGTTTCTGCTAGCTTTACCCCGTCAAGCGAGTCTAAAGGTAAGATTGAAGATTCTACTGTCTGGGTGTCTCTTTCACTTGTTTGATTACCCTGGCTAGTTGACATGAGTGATATGAACACAGAGGTTCCTTGATTGATTCCTAACTGAAGATAGTTTTCCCGCATTCCGGTCACATTGACCCCTAATGACTGGTTAAATGCTTCGCGATTTATTATATCAAAGACCTAGCAACAGAAGAACTGGAGTGGTAAAGCAAGAGCAAGAAATTAAAAACTTGACATAAAATGACAAAAGAAAAGAGATGAAAACAAGACCTGCTCATTGAATATTGTTTGATGAGCTTCACGAATAAGTGAATGTGTTCCTCGAACACACTGATCATCATCAGCAGATTCCTTTCCATCTTCTTTAGATGGCTGAGCTGAGTTGTAAGTTTTGACCTCACCGGAGTCATCAGAAGTGTCACCGGAATGTATACCGAGAAACCCAAAACGAAGAGATCGACAAGAATTTGGAGGCAAATTTATTGCTAGCATTCCAGCAGCATCATGCTCAATACGAATAGTGGATAGACCAGATGGTCGAAATGCAGTTGCTGAATCATAAAGTGCACTGTCAAAAAGATCAATGGTGAAGCCTTCATTTCCAGAAGCTGAAGATGCCACACGCTGCCTTTTAATTTTCCAGTTCTGCTGCAATCTATTTAGCTTGTCAGGAAAAGGAAGGATAGAAAAACTTGTTGCAGAATTCAAGTCATAACTTTCTAATCATACAATAATGGCTTGTTCAATTATAATTATGAATAGGTGACAAACCACCGATCTGCTTTCTGGTCAGAACAGATCTTATTTGCAACTAAATAAACTGAAAATGATAAGAGTCAGGCAGACAAAATGCTATTTTGTTTGGGTCATGAAGATTAGTTCGACAGAAATAAACACATTTAAAAAATATATATATATATATATATATATATATATATATATATATATATATATATATAGGGAAAACTGTGAATCTCACCTTATTAAAGCTCCATAAAATCTTGCTTCCTTAGCAATTTGCTGTTCCAAAGATTTGGCAGACTGCCTAAAATATTTACCCAGGTGCTGCAACAAAACCAATAAAAATAAGAAATTCCTCAAGGGAAAAAGAAAATACTACAGAATATTAAGAAGCAAGGAAAGACCTTGTAGCACTGTAATTTGGTCGCTGTAGAAACAGCAAGATCAGACAGTACTTCATTCGGTAAAAGCTTTGGCCTGGTCATGCTAGCCACTGTTACAGCATCATTAGCTTCCACCTACAGATTGGAAGTATTAACGATCACATGTGGCTAATCCGATTCACAATGCAACTTTTCCACTTCTAACTATTCTTCAAAATGAATTTTAAGAATCCATGATAACTAGTAATAAACCAATACAAACTGAGGTTCACATGAGAGAAAAAATCTGTTACAATATAATTACATCATTACATGGACAAAATGAAGGATTAAGATTCTTGCATCCACTCCACAATACAAACTTAATTCCGAAAAATTAATATATAACAAAGACACACACACCTTCGAAACAAAAAATTGATATCACACTTCTAATTTTGTAGGAATAAGGATAAACAAACTCACAATCCTGCAGTGTCAGAAATGTGAGACATATACAACAAGAAATCTCATCAGCGAACCTAGATGCTACAAAAGTTTAATTTAGTATTAATTAATTACATTCTTTTCACGACCTCAGAAGTGTGTAATAGTGTCCCAGTATAATCTCTACTGCCACAATTTCTCGGCAACAAAAGACAGCACTAGTATTTCCCCTGGCACAAACTGTAAATCTAACGCCTCCAATATGCATTTACATTCTTAAACAAAACCAACTAAAGCCACAGTTCAAATAAACCCTAAAGACACATCATAACTTAAACATCAAAATGAATTCAACTACAGAAACAAAGTTGAGTAAATTACAGTGTTAATGAGGTCAATAATGACAGAAAGCTCCTGGTGAGCGAGCTGCAAATTCTCAACCATGCTCTGCCATTGCCAAGGTGTGGAGCTGCTGTCTTTAGAGCTCTTCTTCTGCTTCTTGTTATCATCATCCTTCTCCAGTGCCCAGGCGAAGTCTATTCTCCGAATCAACGAGACTCGCTTCTCGTCGTAGTCGACATCACTGTGTAAGTAAATTTAAAATTAAGTAATAGTCAAAATTTAGGGTTAACAAGAGCTGAAGTGGAGTAGAGAAAATAGCTTACGATGGGAATCGCTCGGTTCCGTTTTCCTCGATAGATTCTAAGCGCTTAACGGGTAGTCTGTCCAGAGAGATTTGAAGTTTGCCGTCCATTTTGTCCCGGAAATTCGAGGGAAATTTTGAAGAGGATGACCAGAGAGGCCGGGACTGTTAACTACCTTTTTTATTTCAGTAACGGCATCGTCTTTGTTCGGTGCTTCTGTAATTTTTTTGTCCTCTGATTGATTTGAGTTAAAGAGTAATTGGGCCGGGCCGCATTAGTATGATGGTCCACACTCATAAATTCACATGCGTTACGGACCGAATAAATTCAAGTGGGTTTATTCGATAGATTTTCGTACGGTAATTAAATTTTGAGCAATGATATTTCCACACCTAAAATTTGTATTGGCACCCCGTGGCTCAATTTATTTTCCAAAATTCCAACTCCCTCCCCATTAAATATTTTAATAATTATATACCTAATAATTAATTTAAGTATTCAAATTATATTAATTATTATTTTTATATAATTATTTAATGTATAAATAAATAGAAAATTTACTATAATATATATTTATTTTAAAATTATAGTATATTTATATAAAATTATATATAATCTATTTTATTATGTTAATTTAATAAATAAATAATTTTATTTTATTAATTAATTAATTTTATTACATTGATAAAATTTTTTTTCATCCATATACTTACGAAACAATATAAAATCTGTCTTTCATTCTTTTTTTAAAAAAAATTAATTAAAGAATATAGTAGACATTTTAACCTAAATGAGGTGTACTAACAATTGAGGTGGCAAAATATCATTACTCTTAAATTTTTTATTAACAATTTTACAGATAGCAATTAGTCAGTTAAATTAACTATTTATAAATTGGTAATTAATTTTATTTTATTTTATTTATATTAAATTTTAAATATTATTAAATTTTTACGGTATTAATTTGTATATTTAAAAAATTAAAATTAAAATTAAAAAATCCTTATACATTCATTGATTTTTTTTCCAATTATTTGAATTATATTTTAATTATATGCGAATAAAATTTGATTTGATAGGTTGAGTTAACTCAATACAAATTTGATAATAAATAGGTTGCATTAAGAATAGATAGATGGATATGCTTGTTGTTGGACTCATTATCTGTATTAGGTCTCATCTGTTTGATATAATGGTCCGATTTAGGAATCAAAATTAGTAGTGTTCTTTTGTAAATGCTGTTTGATTTCTAATAAGTATTATAGGCTACAAAACTTCTTAATAGGCAATGCGATGGAAGTATGAACTGATATCTAAATCTATCAATGTCATATTTTGTATGATTGCATATATTAAGAAAGTACTCTAATTGAGTGTTTAGAGAAATTTGTTATTGGTATTTGAAGCTAAATATCTACGAATGCTAAATGCATATGATATCTGACGATTACTACAAATAGTGGAGGCTCGTGGGTTCCCTAACATGATTGGGAGCATTGATTATATGTATTGGCAGTGGAAAAATTGTCCCTAGCTTGGAAAAGTATGCTTTTGGGCGGTTACCGCAAATTTCCTACAATAATATTTGAAGCAGTGGCTTCAGCTTATCTCTGGATATGGTATTTTTTTTCCAGTGTTAGAAGATTGAATAACGATCTCAATATGTTAGATTGTTCACCGGTATTTGATGACGTTTCACAAGATAACGCTCGGCAGTTAATTACACCGTGAATAGAAACAATTATACTATGGAATAATATCTAATGGATGGTATTTATCCTGAATGGGCTACATTTGTGAAAATAATTTCTCGACCACAATGCGACAAGCAAAATATATTTGCACAATATCAAGAAGGATTGCGAAATGATGTTGAACGAGCATTTGGAGTTTTATAATCTAAATTTGCAATTACATGTGGTCTAGCGTGATTTTGGAAGATGGAAACACTTGCCAAAATAATGAGAGCATGCATTATACTACATAACATGATTATCGAGGATGAGAGAGATACTTATGCGGGTAACTTTGGTCAAATGTCCTCTTATGACTACGTGGCTAACAGAATTTTCCCACCCGAACAAGGAGAAGAAACTTTCAAACCATATAAAAAGATATATCCAAACAAATACTCAACTACGTAATAGAGAAGCGCATCGACAATTGCAGACGGATTTGGTTGAACACGTTTGGCAATTCCACAATGCTCATTAGATTATCAAGCACCAATTACATCAAATTATGTTAAATTTTCTATTTATGTAGTTTGTTTTGTATGTGTTTGTGTAATGTTTATTTGATATGGTGTAATGAGTTTTATTTTCCTTGAGTTGTATTTGATCACCTTTTTAATTTAATGATTTGAATGTTTAAAAAAAACCCCTACAAATTATGTTGTTATTGAATAATATTTAAAATAATTATCTATATTTCAAAATAATAAAATATAATAATATTTTTTCGAAAACATAATTTAATATTTTTAGATATTTTTTTATAATTATATAATCTTAAATTTAAAATGAAAAATATTATTAAATTTATAAATTTATTAACAAAATATATACTTGGGGCTAAGATTGGGACACCACCACTGGAGAAGAAGAGTCTCAGTCCCATCCTTTATGATGTGTCAGTGGTGTGGCTGTAAGTGGGGTAGCAATTGGGATCTTGAATTTCATGACCACTGGAAATGCTCTAATATCTCTCATTTTAGAAAAATTATTTTATTCTATGTTAACAATCATGTTAAGATATCAATAAAAAAAAAAAATTCAAGTGCTTTTCCTATTTGCCGAGTTGTTAGACTAAGTATTAAATGTGATGAAAAATTTTTAGATCGTAAAATAATTGTAAACAATTAATATTTTTTAACAGATAAAGTAGCAAACAAAGAGGTATTTATTGCAGATTCGTATTCAGACTCTTTGAATTTAATATTCATACCACTAATCATCCTATTCTTCCATGAATTGAAGTCAGAGGAGAGAGAAGTTAGCACTACAAAATATTGGGTCTGTGACCAACCGCAGTGATCATACAAGTATGGTAATTGTAGAGGTTCGGACATTACGGTTTGATCCGGCTTGACGGAACCGGATTCTTTAGGACGATAAGAGACCGATTCCAAGAGTTAAGGGTTCCTGCTACGGGTGTCAAAATGGATCATGACTCGATAAGTTGACAAGAATCTGTGAAAAATAAATAGGTTGGGTTTAAGCTAAATAGATTTTGACCTATTTATGACACGACACATTTAACCTGTTTATAAACGAGTCAAGTCGGATTTCACTAATAGGTTAACGTGTCGACCCGCATAATTGGGGTAAAAAAAAATTATATGTTGTTGAAGGATTAAATAATAATTTTTAATATATATTATCAATCTAACAAAACCCTAACTTTTTAGAACATTAGAAGTTATTCCGTCTCTCTGCCTCATCTCTCTCTCCTTCAACTGCCCGGCACAACTTCCTCTTCTTTACCTCCTGTCTCGTCATCAACCAACCACTACTCAAATATCATCTTCGCTGCTTCATATTCGTGGTTTGCCTCGGACGAAACTCTTCTCGATGACTATCTATTGTTAGTGTTGTTAATAACCCTGGTCGTTAATTTCTCGTGTGATATAATTTTTCTAATATTAATAGTCTCAATCCCAGTTCTTTTATCTTTCGCTTAGGAGTCAGCTTCTCTCTTTGATTTGATATATTGCTCTTGACTTTTATTAGTTTTAATCAAATTTGCAAGTGAATGTGTATAGGTTGTGATTGAATGAGTTAAACGGGTTAATGATAAACAGGTTAAATAGGTTAATGTATAAACAGGTTAAATGAGTTAACACATAAATAGATTAAATAGGTTAACGCATAAATAGGTTAAATGGGTTAACGCATAAACAGGTTAAACGGTTAACCGAGTTGCACGATTACAAATTTTGAGTTATTTAACCAAATTAAACTTGAGTATATTTGGCATATTTAACCGATTTAGGAGACAGAATTAATAGTGTTCTTTTGTAAATATCATTTGACTTCTAATAAGTATTTGGCATATTTGAGTTTGTTAGTTGGGATTCAGTAGCCTCTCTTAAACTTCAAGTAACAAACTTATCCACTTGCCCAAGTAGTTGAGATCCACCCTGAACGATAGCGCTCCGCGCCATTAACAAATCACCATATATGATAGTCAACATAAAAACACCAAATTATTTTGATCAGAGTCAAATATTTCCTCAGTTAAATCTTAACTTTTTTGACCACCCTCGTAACTTTTTTCTTCCAAAAATATATTACTAACTTAGATGCAAGTTATGAAGATCAATGTTAAAATAGAATCCTACACCTAAAGGGGTTAGAGGTTCTTCGTAATAAAACTTCATCAATTATAAGACAAATCTACTTATTTATAAATTAAAAAGAAAATATATTAAACTTAGTCGTATATTTTAAATATGCTCCTTCTGTTCCCTAAAGGCATCTCCAACTACGTAAAAAAGCATCCCAGACCCCATCATTCGGCTGACATGGTGACTCAAGCGCAGTCCCGCCACAGTGGATGAGATTAGTGGGACGCGAGACGACTTCTGTGCAGGGACGACCCATGCACTTACTTTATATATTTTTTATTTTTTATTTTTAAAAGTTGACAAAGTCAACCTACATATTAATTGATTTTTTTTTTATTTTCACAAATAACTGTTGAACGACTAACAACTAGTTTTATTTTATTATTATATTATATATGTTACTTTTGTTTGTTTTATTTTATTATTATATTATATACGTTTAATATATATAGCTATATGTTAATGTTGCTAACAACGATAAAATTAATAATATTATTAAAAAATTAAATTTTTCTCCTTTAAATACAATCAAATTTCATTAAGTTAAGTGCAACAATTACAAATTCCTTCTTCATTTCTTCAACATATATACCAAATCTCAAAAGTTATGATTCAAATGAATTCAATTCCAATTTTCCTCCACATTCAAATTCCCAACATCCACCAAACACCATTTCACAAAACCAAATTCCAAATTTTCAATATTATTATTTTCCTCAAAATCCAAATCAACAAGCATATGTATTTCCACATAGTTATAATCAACCTAGCAATACTATGGGTATACCATATTACCAATTTGAAAATCAATTTGGGATGCCAAGGTCACGATCTGCAATTGTTGGAGGGTCAACAAATCAAACTCCATAAACATCCAAAAATTTGATATCGAGTCCACCACCTTCACAAATCCACAATCTTGATGGATTAGAAACTATCAACCTAAACCAAGAAGAAGATATCAGTGATGAACAAGATTCTAATTTGTGGTGTTGGGATGAGGATATACTTTTAATCAGTGCTTGGTTAAATGTATCAAAGGATCCTCTTGTTGGTACTGATTAAAAGGGTACAACTTTTTGAAAACGAATTCAAGAATATTGTAAGCAAAGTAATCCTAGATTGATCAAAAGATGAGTAGTTGCAACGAAGAAGCGCTGGCATAGAATTAACATGGAAGTTCAAAAACTTGGCGCTTCTTACGATGAAGCACACAGAAATTTAAGGAGAGACTGCAATAATTATAATTTAATGTAGATGGCAATGGAGATCTATAAAGTTAAGGTAAAAGTGAGTAAATGCTTATTTGTGCAACAATGGCATGAACTTCGAAGGGAAAAAAAATGGAAAAGTCAACTAAATCAATGTGGAGGTAGCAAGAGGACTAAGGTAAGTGCTTCTGGAGCATATTCATCATCCACAAATACAGAAACAACTAATCCTGAAGAAAATGAAATTCAAGGTTCAAGTCGTCCTCAAGGCGTCAATGCGACAAAGAGAAAGGGGAAAAAAGAGGGAAAAAGGAACATGAAATCGCCCTTCTAGAACAAATGAAGATTTTAAGGAAGAAGAGAAAGGCAAACGTGAAGGTAACACCCCATATTGAGACAGGGTTAAAAGGAATTGAATTGTTACCCATATCACCAATGGAGCCTTGAACTTGAGAATTCCAAAGTTAAGCATGCTTGGCTTGGAGCAATCTTAGGATGGGTGACCTTCTGGAAAGTTTTTTCCGGAAAGTATGCGAGTGAGGACAAAGCATACTAGAAAGCGTAATGGTGGTCCGTGGGGCTAGTACTCAGCCTTATGACCGATTGTAATGTTCTGGCGCCCTGCCACGGCACCTCGGGTTCATCCGGGGGCGGGAACCGGATGTTACAAATGGTATCAGATCAACCCACTGCGACCACGAGGATGAAAAGATCAAAATTGAAGCGGAAAAATTAAAAGATAAACAAAGGAAGTCTAATATGAAGATTATTTATGCCGATATGTCGAAGATGGATGATGAAAAAAAAGGATGCACCTCATACTCTTCAATCAAATTAAGGAAAAATATAATATATAATTTTATATTTTCTATCTCATTTAAGTAATGTAGTTCTATGTATGCAATTTAAGTTTTAATATATCCATATTATTACAATTATAATTTTTTTATATTATTATTTAACATGTGTAGGAAAGTTAGCATATTTATTATCTAATTTAATATTTGTATCTATTAAATTTATTTTCTCATTTATAAGAAAATGTAACTCTGATTAATTTTTTTTTAATGATTTTGCAAATTTTAATAAACTATAATTTCAATTAAATTCTAATAGAAGATTAAATCAAGGCAATTAAAATATAATTTATAAAATGTACAAGTAATAATTAATGATTATAAAAGTGAATTAAATAAATATATATATATATATATACACACACGTAGTCGTTGCAAAATAGTTATCTTTTTCGTATTTATTGCAAACTAGTCGTTGAAACCAAATATAACGAACTAACCGTTGAAATCAACTATTAAAAACTAACTTTTTTTTAATCATTGGCAACTAGTCGTTGCAACATAGTTATAAATAGAGAAATTAAAGCCACTTCGTTGGTCACACCATCTACCAATCAAAAAACTCTCAATACTAACTTGGAAATCACAATTTTTCTGAAAATATATCGAAAGATTGGATTGTGAACTATGTGATGGATAATTTAGCCGAGCGACAAATGGAACTTGTCTTTGAGTTGTATAGGGTGAGAACTTCTTCAGTTAGATCTCGTCGACATATAGATAGGGATCGTGAAGTAGGGCATGAATGACCTGTTAAAGATTACTTTGCACCTAATTCTGTGTACACAATAAAGGCATTTAGATGAAGTCTCCAAATGAATCGACATGTGTTCATTCAACTTGTGGATTCTTTATCCGCTTTTGATCCTTATTTCATGCAAATGAGTGATGCGGAAGGGAAAAAAAAGTTTATCTCCTTTACAAAAATGTACTACTGTCATGCGGATGTTAGCATATGGAGTAGCATCTAATGCTGTCGATGATTACATGAGAATTGGAGAAAGCACCGCAATTGAGTGTTTAGAGAAATTTGTTGAAGATATTATTTTGGTGTTTGAAGCTGAATATCTACAAAGGCTAAATGCATATGATATCTAACGATTACTACTAACCGCAGAGGCTTGTGGGTTCCCTAGCATGCTTGGGAGCATTGATTGTATGCATTGACAGTGGAAAAATTGTTTCAATGCTTGGAAATGTATGATTTTGGGCGGTTACCGCAAAGTTCCTACAATAATACTTGAAGTAGTGGCTTCAGCTGATATCTGGATATGACATTCTTTTTTTGGTGTTGTGGGATCGAATAACAATCTCAATGTGTTAGATCGTTCACCACTATTTGATGACATTCCATAAGGTAACACTCCGGCAGTTAATTACACCGTGAATGGCAACAATTATACTATGGGATACTATCTAATGGATGATATTTATCTTGAATGGGCTACATTTGTGAAAATAATTTCTCGACCACAAGGAGACAAGCGAAAGTTATTTGCACAATATCAAGAAGGATTGCAAAAAGATGTTGAATGAGCATTTGGAGTTTTACAATCTAAATTTGCAATTATACGTGGCTTAGTGCGATTTCAGAAGAAGGAAACACTTGCCAAAATAGTGAGGGCATGTATTATACTACATACTATGATTGTCGAGGATGAGAGAGATACATTTGCAGGTAACTTTGGTCAAAATTCCTCTTATGACGATGTGGCTAATGAAATTTCCCCACCAAATTAGGAGAAGAAACTTCGGTCAATATAAAAGATATATCCAAACAAATACTCAACTACGTAATAGAGAAACACATCGACAATCGCAGATGGATTTGGTTGAATACGTTTGGCAATTCCACAATGTTCGTTAGATTATCAAGCACCAATTACATCAAATTATGTTAAATTTTCTATTTATGTAGTTTGTTTTGTGTGTGTTTGTGTAATGTTTATTTAATATGGTGTAATGAGTTTTATTTTTCTTAAGTTGTATTTGATTAGCTTTTTAATTTAATAATTTGAATGTTTAAAAAAAAACCCTACAAATTATGTTGTTATTGAATAATATTTAAAATAATTATCTATATTTCAAAATAATAAAATATAATAATATTTTTTTAAAAAAATAATTTAATATTTTTAAATAATTTTTTTATAATTATATAATATTAAATTTAAAATGAAAAGTATTATTAATTTTATAAATTTATTATTAAAATATGCAGTTGGGATTAAGGTTGGGACTCCACCACTGGAGAAGAAGAGTCTCAGTCCAATCCTTTATGATGTGTCAGTGGTGTGGCTGTAAGTGGGGTAGCAATTGGGAACTTGAGTCTCATG
This sequence comes from Cardiospermum halicacabum, assembly GCA_031304145.1. Lineage (NCBI taxonomy): Eukaryota > Viridiplantae > Streptophyta > Magnoliopsida > Sapindales > Sapindaceae > Cardiospermum > Cardiospermum halicacabum. The sequence continues at coordinate 20,219,468 of CM062396.1, forward strand.
ACCACTAGAAATGCTCTAATATCTCTCATTTTAGAAAAATTATTTTATTCTATGTTAACAATCATGTTAAGATATCAATAAAAAAAATTTCAAGTGCTTTTCCTATTTGCCGAGTTGTTAGACTAAGTATTAAATGTGATGAAAAAATTTTAGATCGTAAAATAATTGTAAACAATTAATATTTTTTAACAGATAAAGTAGCAAACAAAGAGGTATTTATTGCAGATTCGTATTCAGACTCTTTGAATTTAATATTGATACCACTAATCATCCTATTCTTCCATGAATTGAAGTCAGAGGAGAGAGAAGTTAGCACTACAAAATATTGGGTCTGTGACTAACCGCAGTGATCATACAAGTATGGTAATTGTAGAGGTTCGGACATTACGGTTTGATCCGGCTTGATGACGATAAGAGACCGATTCAAAGAGTTAAGGGTTCCTGCTACGGGTGTCAAAATGGATCATGACTCGATGGGTTGACAAGAATCTGTGAAAAATAAATAGGTTGGGTTTAAGCTAAATAGATTTTGACCTATTTATGACACGACACATTTAACCTGTTTATAAACGAGTCAAGTCGGATTTCACTAATAGGTTAACGTGTCGACCCGCATAATTGGGGTAAAAAAAAATTTATATGTTGTTGAAGGATTAAATAATAATTTTTAATATATATTATCAATCTAACAAAACCCTAACTTTTTAGAACATTAGAAGTTATTCCGTCTCTCTGCCTCATCTCTCTCTCCTTCAACTGCCCGGCACAACTTCCTCTTCTTTACCTCCTGTCTCGTCATCAACCAACCATTACTCAAATATCATCTTCGCTGCTTCATATTTGTGGTTTGCCTCGGATGAAACTCTTCTCGATGACTATCTATTGTTAGTGTTGTTAATAACCCTGGTCGTTAATTTCTCGTGTGATATAATTTTTCTAATATTAATAGTCTCAATCCCAGTTCTTTTATCTTTCGCTTAGGAGTCAGCTTCTCTCTTTGATTTGATATATTACTCTTGACTTTTATTAGTTTTAATCAAATTTGCAAGTGAATGTGTATAGGTTGTGATTGAATGAGTTAAACGGGTTAATGATAAACAGGTTAAATAGGTTAATGTATAAACAGGTTAAATGAGTTAACACATAAATAGATTAAATGTGTTAACGCATAAATAGGTTAAATGGGTTAACGCATAAACAGGTTAAACGGTTAATCGAGTTGCACGATTACAAATTTTGAGTTATTTAACCAAATTAATCGTGTCGACACGTTAACACGCGTATTAAATGAATTCGTGTTGAGTTGAAAAATTGCAATTCATTTATTAAACGTGCCGAGGAGTTAGATATAAACGTAATTGAGTCGTGTCGAGTTCAGTCAAACCCTTTGGCTACCACGAATTGACAGCCCTAATTCCTGCAAAAGAATAGATGAACGTCTGAGCGAACCTGAGGATACCGTTATGGTGTCTGTCGTAGGCACTCCGACGCTGAAGTCAACTCTGAGCTTTTAAGAAAGAAATGAGACAATATGATAGAGAATAAGATAACTTCTTGTTAGCAATTGTTCCTGACAGAAATATGTGACTCGGAAGGGAGGTGACAGACACCTGATGCTCAAGGCTCGATTGATTTAGCCGAATATGATGACCGGAGTCAAAAAGTAGACACCAGAGAGTGATCGGAGGCGATTGCATTGTGAGTAATGATTTCAGCAGAGTTTCGGTAAGTAAAAATTGAGGTCTCGATGAAGAGAATGAACCTTTTATTTATAAAGGGTTGAGGAGTCGTTAGCAGATCTTGTCGAGATCCTTACGGAATGATCTTCACAGGATCCGGGATTTGGACAGCAACAACCTCGATCAATTGACCAACTTCAGAGAGATCATGGGTTAAAGAGCCATTTGGAAGGATTGGACTAAATCTCTCAGAACAATCGAACATGGCCTGAACTTTATCTTGTTAGACGCATTGGGCTTGGCCTTAATTTCGAATTGGGTTTTGTGATTTTTTAGCCCCCTACAGTAATCACGTAAATAGCTATAAAACCATAAATTTTGTCCAGACACAAATCAATCAAAATAACCGACTCATAGATTTTTTCCGGACACAAACGGATATCATGTATGCATGCATGACCGTTTTACAGTGCTAGGAGAAGCAACAGAACCCAATTCAATTTGAGTTTTGCTATTTACAATTTGCAACTGACTCCACCAACCTCAACTCTTTTGTATTTAGTATGTTTCTTTCTTTACTAACCAGACAACTTTGTCATTTACATTAATGCTCAAGTTTTGGACCAAATTTTAGACCCATCTTTCTCCAAAGATTGCATAATAAAGTGGATTTATTTTTCTCTTTATTCTTGAGATGATAATGACATTAGTAAACAACCAAAAAAATCACCTTCCAAAGAGTCACCATCAATGACGCATAAGAATTGAAGATAATTCCGCATACGAAGTAAAAATCAGTTTTGCATTCGACTGCTGCAAGACGGACCACAATACACATGGCTTCTACTGCCAATTTTTTATTTTTTTTTATTTTTTAAATTATTTTAATTACAATTTGATTTTGGGTTTTAACACAAGGTATCCATAGTGTTTAAATAGTTAATGGTAGTATGGTTGTGAGTATCAACGTGGAAAAAAATCCAATTAGAAAAATCACAAATTCGATATAAAATTTCAAATATTCAATTCGATTTTTATAATTTTAAATTTAATTTTAAAATATTGGAAAATTTTCCATTTTAAATTATCCAAAAAAAATTTATACAATAAATTTTCTTTTAATTTTTTTTTATAAACAAAATATTTTAAATATTTATAAATAAAATTTTCTATATTTATATAATTTAATTGTTTAATTATATAACTAAAATAGAAAATAATAATTTTATTTGTTTTAAATTATTTTTAAAATTAGATGTAATAAAAAAAAAATGAATATCAGATATCGATTACCAAGAATGCACAGTCATAGTTGCTGGGTGTGGTGTGATGTGGTTATTTGAATTCAATATCCACGTGATCAGTAGCCACCTAGATTTTCCGTTTTTGTTCCTTTCAATATACACTACACTTACCTGCCTGGGAGAAAATACTACATAATTGATTATGAAAGTCCAACCAAGATCCGGGTCAAATTTCCAGTTCCTGCAAAATCCACTTAGACAAGTAGTTGATTTCCTGGCTGTAGCCTACTGTAATATTGCTTCATGACTCGTTCCAATTCCGATATACTACCTGAAATGCACATAACTTGTAAATTTATTTAAATCTGAGTCATCTTACTCTATCCAAATCATTTATTATTTGAAAAAGCACGAATATTATAGAGACAGAACAGATAAGAGATAATCCAAATTAGCAGTTTATAAATATAGAGGAAAATAGCAGGAACCATCAATCCCTCCGAACTATCCTCTCTTGCACTTACTTGTTATCCACGCAACATTTTATCATTTCGTATCCTGAATACAAAAGAAAACATAATACTCGGAACAACAAGAAGAATAACAGGACATAATGGCTAAAATGGAGAATCCTCTGCATCTGAAGTCCGTCAATCACATCTCCCTTGTCTGCAAATCGGTCCCGGAATCTCTCAACTTCTACCAAAACGTACTCGGTTTCCACCCAATCAGGAGACCCAATTCATTCGATTTCGACGGCGCGTGGCTTTTCAACTACGGGATCGGAATCCACCTCCTGAAATCCGAACACCCTGAAAACATGCCGATAGTCACCAAAATCAACCCCAAGGACAATCACATATCTTTCCAATGCGAGAGCATGGGGACGGTGGAGAGGAAGCTGACGGAGATGAAGATCGAGTACGTCAAGTGCAGAGTAGGAGAAGGTGGGACGTTCGTTGATCAGTTGTTCTTTCATGACCCCGATGGATCGATGATCGAGATTTGTAATTGCGATGTGCTTCCTGTGATTCCGCTCGCAGGTGAACCTGTCAGGTCTTGTTCTTCTATTAACTGCAGTTTCCAGAATAACCAACAACAGCAACCGATCACATCGCCCTTGCATATGTGAATTGTAATGTGAGCTTATTCATTACATCATACCATCAACATACATCATACATGATACATCTTCATTCATTCACCATACTACGGTGAATATACATACGTATCTATAACTATATAATATACATGGTTGTATTGTAAATACAGTTTTCATTAGGCGTATCACGTAATGTAACCTAAGTTTCCATTTATGATTTATTATTATTTTTTTTCCCCTTTGCGGCGATTTGTATACATTTACTTCTAGGTCTATGTGGAAATCCATCTCAATAATATTTTGGAGTGGAAGATTGGGATAATCATAAAATATAATATCTATCTATATATTATATAAAATTGTTCCAAAACTTGCGTAGGTGGTATGCTTTAAATTTCTCCATTCATACTTAGAAATAGGACTAAACTTTCACTCTTATTTACACTTACGCCACTCATACACTTAATGATATTCATGCCTAATAATATGACTAAACTTTCACTATTATTTACACTTATGCCACTCACACTATTAATGATACATGATAAATATACTAAGTTTTTTTTTATTATTTACATTTATATAACTCATACAATAAATAAACTTCATATAATTAAGAGAATTTGGTAATTTAAATAAATAAATAAATAATATATTTATGTAAAAAAATTATAAATATATATATATATTCATGCATTCTATAATAAAGAATACACTTAAAAAATTTTATTTTTTTATTAATGATATATGATAAATATACTAAGTTTTTATTATTATTTACACTTATATAACTCATACCATAAATAAACTGTTAGGATTTTGACGAAAATTCGGGTATATTCCGGTATCCATAATTGGTTGGTAATTTGGAAAAGACTCGAAGACTGTTTTGGAAGTATCATATTTGATTAGGAATGGTATTTCCTAATGTGGGATTCTAATTAGGAAAGAGATCCTTGAGAATCCTAAATAGGAAAAAAGTTTTCTTAATGGTTTAGGATTACTAAGTAATCTAATGCTATAAATATGGTGCTTGTATCTATTATTAGGTATCCTGAGAGAACAATGTAGATCTAGTTGGTTAGGTTTGGGAGGTACCCCATGAGGGCCTGGGAACCATGGAGACCATGGAGATCTTGAGTTCTAGGATCGAGTCTTGTTATCCTGTGAGAGCCATATGAGGAGAGCTTATATGTGAGACTGTAACCAATGTAATTGGATTGGGGAGTGAGAGAGTGATATTCTGGTTGTAACTGTTGCTTTATTGTTACCTAGTGAATTAGTCTCTCGTCGTCCTGACGGCCGTGGTTTTTTCCCGTTTTGGGTTTCCACGTAAAAACCTTGTGTCTTATTTTCTATCTCTATTTCTTGCCTTGTGTATGTTGTTTTACTTTGTGGTTAACAATACTCGTCTCCGCTGCAATGGATCACCGATTTGTTCAACATGTGGTATCGGAGCTAGCCGTGTTTTCCCAACATAAACTTCATATAATTAAGAGAATTTGGTAATTTAAATAAATAAATAATATATTTATGTAAAAAATATTATATATATATTCATGCATTCTATAATAAAGAATACACTTAAAAAAATTTATTTTTTATTAAAAATATATTAATATTTGCTTAAAAAATTCAAACATATTAATATTAAATAAAAATTTTAAAATTAAAATAAAAATGAAATATATATTAACGATTAGAGACACCATGGACTTTATATATATATATATATATATATATATGTCAAATAGACATGAAAACTAACGCATATTTTTAAATTTTATATATTTCATTATATACTCCAAAATAATATTTAAAATTTAATTAACAAATAATTTTAGTTTACTAAATATTTTAAATATATAATTTATAAATAATTTTAAAATATAATTTAATTATCTATTCAAATAAATTAATATTTTTTTTAAAAATTCATCCTTTAATAATAAATTAAATATATTATATTTAAAATAATATTTATAAAAAATTCAATAACAACTGCGCCCTTATTTTCTAGTTATAATATAAAATTGATAAACAATCTAAATATATTATATTATAGATTGATGCCTTCTCACCTTAAATTTTGATTTCTTTTTATTATTATTATTACTTTTTAATACTCAAGATGCATGAGGGCATCACATTGCTTAAATTTAAACTAGCTTAAATTTTTTAAAATTATATTAAGGAAAAATTATAAAATATGAGTATTTTCAAACTTTAACTTTAAATAAAAAAATCATTCAATTTTTTTTTTTAAATTTTTAAATTTGAAATTTAAAAAATAAACCAAATTAACCAATATACTATTAAAAACGCACTCCATGGCATCACCAACCAGTAAAGCGTACTTCACCAGCCTTAAATTAGCTGGTGAAGCACGCTTCACAGGCTGATGATCCTGTGAAACTCGTCTTTAAGGGCATGTTGGTCAATTTGATTTATTTTTGGAGTTCAAACTTTCAAAAGTTTAAAAACTTAAAATAAAATTTAAATGATCTATTAACTTAATTTAAAATTTGAAATGGGTAAAAATAAAATCATCCCACATATTAATGAGTGTGAAATAATAATGTGACTTAATTCGTGATTTAGATTTTATTCCAAATACATTTTGAAAAGTAGCATTGTAGTGAACAGATAATATCAACCGGCCCCGACACCTAAATTGGTTCACCAAACTCAAAAAATGTATAAGTCCAATATCATTTATTTGTATGAACGAATCAATATAGGGGGCATAGGAAGCCAACCAACCCTAGCCAGTAACATGACACAATCTGAAGTAATCTATAGACTCTTCATCCAATTAAGCTCTTTAATTTATCATGTAGCGCCAAATCTTCACTCTGATGGGATCCGAGAGGCAATGCTCAAAGCGACATATTAAAAATCAACAATTTACAATTATTTCTTCAATTCCTTTGGTGTCGGGTAAAACATATATCCATACAATTTATCAATTCATTTCATCTTGAAGTATAAAAAAATACATATATGTGTGTGTTAGAATTGTGTTAAATCACAAGGGTTTTCTATTTTGAGTTTGGATATATTTTTTAATTATTTGATTAATTCTTTTGGTAAGATTTGGTTTTCCTAATTTGATTGCTTGTATTCCTTAGTTAGAAAGAAAATAAATTAGGAAAGTATGGTTGGTGATCACTATAAATAGAGTTGTCTCATTGAAAAGAAAGTTATTTTGGAAAGATTTAGAACTTTTGGAAAGATTTAGTTTTTCTAATGTGATTGTTTGTATTCCTTAATTGGCAATGAAACAAATTAGGAAACTTTGGTTGGTAATTACTATAAATAGAGTTGTCTTATTGAGAAGAAAGTATTCTATCCCTCTAGGGTGGTGATCATTAGATTAGGTCATACTCAGTGGAGGTAGCGATCATTGGAGGTTGGGGTCTTGCCAGAGGGGAGTGTTTAGATTGGGGTCTTGCCAATATTAGATTTCGAATTAAGGTTTTCTCACCATTGGGATTTTGATTTAGGGTTGTCTTGCCATGGTAGAGTTGTTCGCCTAAAAGAGATTTTGATTATTTGTCAATTATGAAATATGTCTGTTTGAGTATGATTTAGAAAGAGAGTGACTTTGTATGGAGAGAATTTTTGGAATTTGTTTTGTAAGCTTTTTCTCTATAGTAAAGTTGTTATCGAACCACGTTAAATATTATGTGTTGTTTCCGTCTGATTGTTTTGGTTGAATCGAACTTGGAATTAGGAAAGAAGAGAGATAGAGTGGAAATTCCTAATAATATATATATATATATATATATATATATATAGTCATAATACTTTATATAATTTGAAGCATTCTCATCATATTGAAAAAATTTAAATTAAACCAATAGACAAACGAAAGAGTAGTTTAATTGTCATTTCTAAATAAAAAAAAAAAAATTTAAAGGAGTTAACACCCAAATAATTGTTTACAAGCTTGCCGCAAAACAAATGATAGTAATTCTAATTCAATGATGAAATGGATGTCATGTGAAAACTTCTTGAATGTCACAATACATTTCAAATACTTGCTCGATCATATATAACCATTCAGGTATAAAGAAGAAAACAATAACAAAAATAAAAGGAAAAAGAAAATTACGTTGTCGAATGCCTAGTTCTTAATCTCATATTTTGACAAAGACATACAAATGCACTTACCTCACTGCAAGAATGATCAAGCAAAATGCAAATATTAACTTTTTTAAAGTCCAATTGAACATACAAGTCATGCATACATATAATTATATCGATCAAATCATAAAGAACATACGATCAAAACATATGAAATTTTAGTAACACTAGGAAGTTTTCGAGACACTTATTTAGTTAGAACTCGACAATTCAAGAAGAAAAAAAAAAGTACTGAAATACTCGTTGTGATGTCACCGAACTATGAAAAATAAATCATTATAAATTTTATAAATAGATACAAATGAATTAATATATTTATTAATTTTTATTTTTTCATCTCTACTAACTTTATTAAAAAAACTTTGTTCTCCCAGAATGACCACAACCTTATGTTTCAAAACTCCAAATACAATCCTTTTCGGAATAGAAAATAAGATAGTATTTATAGGTTTTGGGGGATTGTAAATGTTGAAATGATCAATGAGACCCATCCTCTTAAGAACTATGTGATCGGTAAATTTACCAATATAGTTTTGGTTCATTGTCAAGGATTTTAGAATGACCCACGCTAAGCTGCCTATCCTTATATATTTTATCCTTCAACGTGTGCTTGAATGAGTTTTTAATAAATAATGATAATAATAATTTCAATCAACTGTTATTATTATAGGATTAATTTGTATAGTTATTTTAAAATTGAAAATTTTTAGATAATAATTTTCGAATACAATAAAGAATTTTTTATTTATTTAATATTTAAAAACAATTGATTTTAAATGTGATTATTCAAATAAGAAGAAATTTTCAAAAAAAAAAATTGTAAAATTTTGTTAAAATATTGAAGACAATACTTATTATATATATATATATATATATATATATATATATATATATATATATAACCTTTCTATTATTTGTAGAAAAAATTGTGGTGTTGTTTTCCTTTAGAAGATAAATTCAAAAGGAGATTTTAATTTATGGAAATGGTTGGTATTTGGGTTGGGCTACATTAGATGGACCCAAGCCCACTATTGAATCCACCTCAAAGAGGGTGTTAAAGGAATTCATTTTCTCGGTAAAACGCACCTAGACGGTGACATAAGATTGACTTTTGATTACAAGCAACTTATAGTAAATCATCTTTTGTTAGATTACATTATTCATATTACAGAAATAATAATATTTTTTCAAAAATAGCATAAAATCCACTTCTATTTATTTTTAATAGAATTGACATGAAATTTCCTTAAATATTTAATTCGGTGGGGCTAGCTCCATGAAATAAAAAAAAAAATATCAATTTAGTTATATTCACGAAAAATCATGAGAAAAAATCAAATTGATTTACTAAAAATTTTGGTTTTATAAATATGTATATATACAATTCTAATATAATATAATTTTCTCAGTTACATATACATTAATTTTTAAATTAAAGTGTGTATTTTCTTTAAAATATTTGATTATAAAGAATTAATTTATAATAAATTCGCTAAAAAATAATTTGAGTTGAGGGTTAAATTAAATGGTAATTATAAATATTTTGAAATAAGTTTTTTATTTTCAATTTTGAAAGGTGTCAAAAGTTTTTAAAAAAAATAGTACGTAAAAATTTAATAAGGATTATAAAGTATATTTTTGAAAAATTAATTATATATTTAAAATTATAAAAAAATTAAATTGGACAAAGTCGAAGAAAATGATTATATTCCTATGGAATTTTAAGTTATATTAATTTTAAATAGGATATTAGTTTATATATATATATTAACAAATTTCAATTAATATTTTTTCATTTCTAATAAATATTTTTTTATTAATATTTTTAAAATAAGTGTAGTTTGTTTCCAATACTTATATATTTTGATAAATTTTTATGAAGTTTTTGATATATTTTTAAAAATTATATAAATAATTGCTTTTGTTTGTAATACTTTAATTTTTTTTATGGTAAATGAATTTTTAAATACTCATCTTAAAATTTCTTAAAAATAAATGAGGTAAATCATAACACATTTTAAACAATTTGAAGAGCATAATTAATTATAAATATACAAATGGACAAAAAAGACACAAACAAATCAATTTAATTATATGAAAGGTATTTTAGTAACATCCAAGAAGAGGAGTTGAATGGTCAATTAGTTGTTGGTCCACATTTTTATATAAAATCTAAATATAGACAAGACACTCGTTTCTCAATAATTTGCTTCAAGTGTTTAGTTGTCAAGTGAGCAGCGGTGGCACATGCGTGTGCTGCCATTTCATCTCCAACATAAACATACTCACTAATTCATATTTATACCGATTTACTATTATTAGTTTGATCACGAATAGCTAAGTTCTAAAGATTCAATTCCAAATCCAAAAAATACACTTTATTTTCGGTGAAAATTCTAAAAACCGTGTTTTTAAAGTTTAAAATTCAATTAAATTATAGAATTATTTTGAAAAATATATAAAATTTAAAGTTAAGTTTTCACTAAGTCAAGTTTTTTAAAATACTCTTACATTTTTATAATTTACAGATTCTATGAATTACGTTTACAGTCTGTAAATTACCTATAGAGTGAAAATCAAACTTTAATTTTGCAAACTTTTCAAAAGTGGTCTATAATTATATAGTAAATTTTTTATGGCCTATAAAAAAAAAAATTTCTATTATTATTATTTGTTTTGTCAAACTTCTAAAATAGCTAAGTTCTAAAGATTCACCTATTAAAATTTAAATTATATATTTTTTTATTTTTTTTTTTAAAATTAAAAACTTTTATTTGTTTTTGTCAAATATCGTTAAATAATAATAATAATAATTATTTTTTAAATCATGAAAATAGTTTAAAAAAACATAAAAATAGTTTTACATTTTAAAAAGTAATAATTTAATAATAATATTAACTATATATTATTGACAGTAAACGTAGTTTAATGGTAAAGAAAATCTTACACGACTTTTATTTTATTTTATTTTTATCTTAAAAAATTTCAAATTGAAAATGATAAAATAATTTTAAATAAAAATATTAAATTTAAAATAAATTAACTTAAAAAAATATAATATTATAAATATTATTAATATTTCACCATTTTATCAATTATTATTTTAAAGGTGGCATAATTAATATATATTATATATATTACTAAAAATATCATATTATTCATTATTTTTTTTAAAAAAAATAAACAACCATTTTTTTAAAACGGCTTTCTTTATATATATATATATATATATATATATATGTTAACATAAAAAAAAAAAAAAAATAAAATTTTAAATTTGGTAGATGAAAAGGAATATTTTGCAAATTGAATATTTGAAAGCCAAATAGGCTAGTAGTTAAAGCCACCTCATACCCTATATACAATAGGTGAGAATAGTTGGAAGCATATATTTGTTTGAAAACGGGACACAATTTTGCAATTTAATTACAAGGTGGTGGTGTGACAAAACAAAAATCTATACATAAACATCCTTAATTATAGGCAGCAACACATGGTTTGGTAATCCCCATTATTATTATCACAACATCTTTCTATATATACAGTAGAATGAGATTGAGAGAGAAAAAGCAAAAGAATGGCAACACAAGAGAAGCAAAAGAGAGGAATATTCAAGTCATTATTATACAACAAGTACACTCACAAACCGAAGACGACAATATCTCCAAAACCTGTTGTGGTTGTGGAAGAAGAGAAGGAGCAGCCGCCGTGTGCGGTGGTTGAGGGGAGGAGATCGGTGTCTCATGTGGAAGCGAATTTGGGTTCTTCGATAGCGTTTCTTCAAGTGAGGGTATTGGTGAGTGATATGAGTCCGTTGATGCAAGCTCATGCTTTTCGATGTGCTAGAAGAACGTATGCTTGTTTGGACAAGTTTAGCTCCAAACACATTGCTTTTAGTATAAAAAAGGTACGCTGTATTTTACTCTCCAGTTCGATTTTTTTAAATATATTAAATAAAATATTAATTAAATTATTAAAAAAATTTAATTATATAGATAATGATCATCCAACTTTCTAAATTTGACTATTTTTTTCCATTTAAACTAATTTAGCCATCTAATATCGGATTAATTTAGTCATTTTCACTTATATGGTAGATGATGTGGTAGGTGATTTAGAGTCAAATATATATAACAATTTTGCCATATCAATGCCACTTAGGTGAAAATGAGCGAATTGACCCATATGCAATAGTTAAGGGACTAAAGTGAAACCTTACATAATTGGAAGATAAAATTGAAAATATTTGCGAAGTTTAAGCACTTTGGTGATCTTTATGCCAAATATATAATATATTAGACTTATATATGCTCATGTGCCAAACTCGTAAATTTTTAATTTTAAAGTTCGAAATTCAACTCATATTCAGCTCATCAGAAACTTATTTAAATTCAAATTTGAGTTGAATTTTGAAAGAGTCGAGCTCAAACCGTTTACGAAGCAATTTCTGACTCATTTTCAGCCTTATTCACCATAGTTCTTTAGGTTAAAAAATTTTTCAAGCATGTGGACAATAGCTATAGTTGTGGAGAGAGGGGCCATATTATATTAAAAATTCAATCAATCATGTTCATGTTCATGTACATGTTGAAGTGTGGTTTAGATTAAGAAAAAGACAAAAAGTAACATGGATGAATGGATATTGTAATGGCAGGAATTTGACAAAGTGTATGGGCCGGCGTGGCACTGCATAGTCGGGTCAAGTTTCGGATCGTACGTGACCCATGCAACTGGTTGTTTTCTGTATTTCTCGATCGACAAACTCTACGTTTTACTCTTCAAGACTAAAGTTCAAAAAGCTCTACACTCACCCAAATAAATTACTCATCCATCTAGCCTAGTTCATATTCACTCACTGTCTTCTCTTCTTTGGATTTAAATATCGAGAGTAGCTTCCACATGTGCTTTTGCCTGTTGTTCATTTAGAGTTATTCAGTTGTATTCTATTTTCATGTATCAAAATATATGAGGAAAGGAATGTAATGAATATGTTGGGAGTGGACTAATATTTCTTTTTATGGTTCCTTGGAAAGGTGCCAAGCCCCACAAACATGTGGACTTGATTATTATGAAACGTTTCTGGTAATAGGAAAGATTAATACTAGCTTTAGTTGTACAATTTGAATGGAAGTTACAGCAATTTGACGTAGAAAACTAACTCCTCTATTGAAAGAGGGAATTTTACATTCACGTGCATTAAATTGCATTGCACTACATGAAGGGTATGCATCGTTTTAAAACAATTCAAGAAGGGTTTAAAATATTCTTTTGGAGTTCTTTTAAGATCTATAGTAGGTTTTTTGGAAAGGGAATTGTGAGTTGGATAATTTCCAAATTGCAACAGGATATCGAATGCCATGTTATATAGTTATCGGATCCAAATTCAATTGTTTATGGTGTCAAATTGGACTTTTTCTATTTATGCCATGATTCTTTTTCTCAATAGGATTTCTATTTTTTTTTTAGATTTCTTTTGTATTATAAAACCATCCTATGTTATTATGAACATTATCAAGCAAAAATATTATAACTTTCTCTCCGTTTGAGATTTCGCTTTACCCATTCCCTTGGATTAGTTTTTTATCAACGTCTCAATCAAACGAAATTGACTACCGAAAACTCGTGACCGAGTCTAAACAGTCTTCTTTATTATTTCCGTTCTGCGTCATCCATGTAATGTTCGAATTTTTGAGTTTAGAATTTTTCGCCTCTTAGTATAATTTTGAATTTTTGTTAGAAATTGAATTTCCGAAATTTCAAGAGTAAATTGAAAATTTGCTCAAGAAGAACAAGTGATAATTAGAGACTATAGGCGAAAGAAAAGAGTCAAAATTGATTTAATTAAAGAGTTTTTGAAATTATTTTCATAAATTGAATTTTATTTCATAAATCAGGATTTTTTTTGGGACAAAATTAGGTTTTTATGGTCAAAATGGATTTTCGGGTGTGGGATAAATTATTATTTTTGAGACTTAAGAGAGCATAATGGAGAGACGAGAAGTTGATTGGCAAATTAGCGGGCTAAGGAGCCAAATGAGCCCAAAACTCACTCAAAAATCCCTCCATACTCAAAACCTTCTCTACACCCAAAAACCCTAAAACATTTTTATTTCCACACTCTTTACCAAAAAGGTTCAAGACAATACACCCACTTTCCCTTTTCATTCATCCCTCTCAACCAACAATACCCACCCCAATTTATTTTCCAAACCACTTATAAGACTCTATTTGTAGTCATTCAAGAAAACAAAAACTTTCTCTCAATTCCTCTTTGAGTTGGTATTACAACTCTTTAATGGTGTTTTCAAAATTATTATCTAAAATTTCATTTGAGCATGTTGATAGGGCTATAGAGTGTTGTTGTTGCTCTAAGTTTATAGTTCCATTTAGACATAGTCTCTAATGGAGGAAATTCTAGAGTAGAGTATTGTGTTTGATTGGTTGTCTTGATGTAATTTATAGGCAATTTGGGTGTTGGTGAACACCAAAATAGAGAGGCTTAGCTTCAGGATCAATTAGAGGAAAGTTTAACATTTTCATCTTAAGTTCTATAGAATTGATTGTTTATTTGATGCTTGTTGCATTAATTTAGTAATAAGGTACCCAAAATAGTATGATTTGAATAAAAGTTATAAGATTGTTAGATAAACTTGATTATTGCTTTGTAGATATAAAATGTGATAAAAATTGATGATTGGGTTGTTTTGGCTTTAATGTTGTGCATAGATAAGTTTTGGACATATGAACGTAGATAGAATGCCTATAGTTAATTGGATATGTATATGTAGATATTGGGATTATGGGCCTATTTGGCTATTAGCTGTTAAGGGTTAGCGATTGGTGGATTACAATAGTCGTTAGCGGTTGATGATACAATATTTGATAATTAGTTGTTTAATAATAGCATTATTAGTGGTTTTAATTATAAAATGACGTAAAAGAACAACTATTAAAATAATTATTCTTTTAATTTTATAAGGTATATGTTGCAATACTACTTTTAAATATATAATACAATATGTTAAATATTTTAATATTTATTAATAATACCAATAAATAATAAATTTAATAATATTTACTAATTTTATATCAATTATTAATTAAATTAATATAAAAAGTAATATGCATACTACAATACTAAAAAATATATACTAAAAAATATTAAAATATTATAGTCAAGAATAATACCGAAAATATTAAATATTATTAGAATAGATTTTACTTATTTTATTAGCATGTAATTGATATAATTCTAACTAAAAGTATGATAATTTGGTATTTTTAGCAAACCTATAATTTTAAAACCTCTAAAATGCTTCTATTATCAACATTTTAGAAATTAGTGTTTTGGATCGAATCAGCTAATTGAAATTTTTATTAACCAAACTAACTACCTTTAAAAATTAGAGGTTTGATTTTGATCAAACCTCTAAACCTTCTAAAAATGTTAATCTCTAGTTAAAAACGTTGTTTAACAAACATAATATATATATATATATATGTATTTGTGTGTGTGAAAGATGCCTTATGGCCATATGATTAAAAAATGTTGATATAAAATCAAATATCTTTAAAAGGTCAAGAGTATTAATGAAAAATTGAGAATATGGTTAATGTTGTTTGTGACACTAAAAGGATAATTGCCCTAGATTTAGTTTATTATAAAGAATGTAGTGACATGCCATAGGAAAAACCAAAATATCTCAACATATGTTTCATATGTGAACTTTGGCTAAGTGGCCTACTTTAAAGAACTAGGGCGACGACATCACCGACTTTCAGGTCCATATGTTAGGGGATCCAATAAGGTGGTTATCCGACCCATAAGGAAGTTCAACCGGTTACCACGGATCCAGTCTTTGGACCTATAGTACGCTTCGCTTTTATCATTGGTTTCGGCCTTATAGTCTTGTTTTCACTTATAAGCTATAATTAAGAGCAAGCAATTGAAAACCAATGTATTGTGTTATGACTTTCGACTATGTGGCCCAAAATTGTGAACTTGACGTAACATTGAAATTGTAGTGAATTTGATTGGTTAAAATATGACTAAAAGTGATTATTACTGCTTAATTGTGCTTTGGGTAGTGAAACTTAGCTCATTAATCAAATAAGACCAAATGAATAACTTGTTGGTTGGCTTTTATAAAGGATGATAGAAATTTACCTTATTTTTACGTACCGGTTGGTTGCTTGGTCAGGGTGACGAAGGCGTAGAAGATGATGCCAAAGGCTCTCAGTACGTTTTTTGACTCTTTGGTCGGTGGCTTGGTTATGTGACAAAGGTACATGTCAAAACGCTAGAAACTCTATGTACCATTCTAAGCATCTTAGTCAACCACTTTCTCTAAGTGACCGAGATAAGGACTAAGATGTAAGGAAGTCTCGATAACATTCTAGGCATCCTAGTCACGATCCTGGTGGCTTGGTCAAGGTTACCATGGTGTTGACCAAAATTCCAGATACTATGTTAGGTCTCCAAAACCAATTTTCTTAAATGCTTGTCAATGCTCATATGATTAAAAATAGATTATCAAAATTGCATTTTGTGTGCCCATTAGTAGTAAATAACGAAAAAGCATCTTGTGTGTACATTAGAGTATGAAAATATTATCTAGACATCGATAGCCTAACATTTTCTTATTTTTTTTCTTCTCTATTTAGAATCTAAATAGGTAAGTGAATCATATCCAGCTTAGAAATCATCTCATATCTTTATTTTAAAAGAAATTCATATATTTTCATTTAATAAATGTAAACTATGATATATGTATTTTGTTTATCAACAATGTTTATTTAAGACTAATGGTTACATTTTCATACTTGAACGGAATATATTATGTTTGATAGCTGATTGATGTGATTAGAGTTGTATTCGAGCCAAGTCGACCTCGAGTTTTTATAGGTTCAGACTCGACTCATTTTCCACAAGCTCGGGTTCGAGTTTAGCTCGAAGCTCGCCCAGCTTTTCGTATCTAAGCTCATCTCAGACTCGTGAGCTAATATACAAGTTCAGTCTCGACTCGAGCTTGACTCGTTTAAATATTTTAATAAAATATTAACATAATATATTATTTTAATATAGTTATATAATATAAATATATATATAATATTAGGTTCATTGAGGCTCGCCAAGCTTGTAAACTTTTAATTTTGAGGTTCGAGAATCAGTTTGTTTAAGCTCGGGCTCGGTTTTCCAAAAATTTGTTTGAGCTTAAACTTGAGTCGAGCTTTAAACGAGTAAGCTCGAACCATTTATAAGACAACTCGACTCATTTCTAGCCCTAGTGTGGTATTTGATATTGAATTTTTTGAATGAGTGTTTTGATGAACGAATATATTATATGACATATATGTTATTGAAGAATATATATATATATATATGTTGTCTACATGTATATGTGTCATGTGGCGCTCTGACTTCCGGGCCTCAAGTCCTCCGGGACAGGAGTTAGACGCTACATCCCACCTTACTATGGTAATGGTGTAAAGAAGGATATAATTTGTAATTTGAAAAAGAAAAAAAGAAAAAACTCTTATGTGGCCTAAATAGTCTCCCCGAGCTTGGTTTATCAAGTTTGCAAGAGTATTATTGAATGCAAGGTAGAAATAAAGTGATGTAGGACAATTCCTAGGATTCATATTTTTAAAATAATTAGGATTGTTATTTTACTTATAATTAGAAGTTCTAATTTCCTAACAATTTGTAGAGTTTATTCCCTATTTGTATCATATTATATTTTCTATTCTTATCATATTATATTTTTTATTTCTAGTTTATTTATTTTCTTGTTTTATATGTTTTCTAAGTCATTTTAGATTAGTTATCCCTATTTAAAGGGATATTTAGTTTAATTTTAAATTCAATTATTATTCATATATCAATCAATAAAGTTCAAGTTTTATACCTAGTTATCTCTAGTTTATTTTTTTTTTCTTCAATTGTATATATCCTTCTGCTACTTTATCATATGTACGATTGTCCCCTACTACTGACATTAATATATATGCTAAAGATTTATCTGAAAAAAGTCCATAAGATTCTTCAAGAAGTAAAATAAAACTTAGAAGATGTTAACTTGCATTACAAGTCTGCAACTAACCAATGTAGGAGATATCAATATTAGACACTTAATCATGGTTCATTTATGAAAGCATCGTTTCCTGCCGAAATATATCACAAGCTTCACGATAAGAAGATTGGTCATTTCAACATATTGCAAAATATTTGAGACAATGCTTACAAGATTGACCTACCAAGCCACATAAACATCTCTAATACCTTCAATATTGCTGATATAGTTGCGTATTTTCTTCTAGATGATCTTTTACTATAAACAACATTGAGGAGGAATTTTCTTTAGGTGGAGTGGATTGGTGCAGACAAATAAGTATTTAGTTTCCTATAAGGATTCTAGTTTCATTCAAGGATTCTATTTAGTTTCCTAATTTATTTTTTATTTATTTTTCGATTCCGTAGATTGTTAGATTTCTTAATTGTTTAGAATTAGTTCAGCTCTATATAAAAAGTTGATGTTCTCAATTTTTATTCATTCAGTTCTTATTCAAATCATAAATAAAGTTCAAATTTTTAAACCTAAGTTATATGTCTTTTAGCGTTTCGTTTAAAAACAACATTACGTTGCTTTATCTCAAAGTTAAGGCAATCATACTCTTTTTATCAAACGATCAATTAGAAGAGGAGTGACTCTTTTAACCGTTTATGTTGATGATATTATTTTAACAGGTGATGATGACAAAGAGATGACTCAAATAAAAGAGAAAATAATGAGAGAGCTTGAAATTAAAGACTTGGGAAGATTGAAGTATTCCTTAGGTATTAGAGTTACTCAATCAAAGGAATGAATTCTCATATCTTAGAATAAGTATGTTACTGAACTTCTGAGGGAGACAAAATAATTAAATTGCAAAATCACATTAGGACTCCAATAGATCCTAATCATAAGCTCGGTGAAATACTTGATGATACAATTGATCGAGAATAACATAAAAACATAAGTGGTAAATTGATTTATTTTTCTTCATTCACCAGAATTGACATGCTAATGTGGTGAGTGTCGTTAGTCAATTTGTACACAACTCACAAAAAGTGAATTTGCAAACTATTTTTCCTTTTCGCATCTTACATTGTCTTAAATAATAACCTGAAAAATGGATTAATATAGGAGAAAATCAAGAAATTAATTTCTGCATGTTTGGGCATGACTTATTTGAATTAAGAGGAGTCTTCGTGAAGTTCCACTAAATATGTATGTTTACATGTTATTGTGCTAAGGTAAGTGTTTTTTTTTTGTTAGGGTAGGAGTATGTAAATTATGCATCGATAGCCTAACTCTTTCTTTATTGTCCTTTTGTTTTGTTTTCTCTTTGTATACAAATATAGGTTTAGGTGATCAAGCTAACAGTTGATCAGATATAAGAGCCTTGTCATGCATTCTTGATCATTATATTATGGATTTTTGTATATACATTATTCTTTTACTTATTCTTTATTAACCCACTTATTATCATCTATCATAGAAGTTAAAATCTAAATTTGGACTCTTTTGTTTTAATACATGAGTTTGGATTATTAATTTTATTTGCAAAATCATTACATTGCTAAACTATAATTGATATCCTTCATGATATGAAGTCTTTTTGTTTAAGATTGTATTTGATGTGATGAACACTAGTTACTAATGTATGTATGAATAAGTAAAACGTGATAAATGTGTATATTAAATGGCAGAGCATCTAACTTTGCACATTGGGTCCCATTAAATTGGGGTTCAACGCTATAAATGTTGTGAAATGAAATATTGTAATATGCTTATATGTGTGGTTAACTTTTTTGAATTCAGAAAACATTAGAGATATTTTGATATTCCATGCTTGTGTATTTGTGTGTGGCACAAGGTAAGCAGTATTTGTGTGCTTGCATGTCTATGTTTGGGACTTGGAGTGCAAACTAAGCTCAATAACTTAATCTTTCTTTTGTTGTCTCTTTTTATATGAAATTTGTCCAGGTAATCATGTAAGCTATTGATCGGGTGTAGATCAATGGAGTTATTTTCATGCATCAATCATTTCATATTAGTTTTGTTAAACTCTATTTGAAACCTTGTTATAATTTAATATAGTTTTTATAACTCATACTCTTATATGTATATATATATTTTGAGATGAATTGAATCCTAAACTTGAATTTTTGTAGCCTCTACCTAAGTTTGGAATATAAAATGTTTGTAGATAATTATAAGTATTTTTCCTTGAATTGTTGAGTATGGGTTATGGTATTTACATCTAATGAAAACAATTTTTGAAGCTTGACTATGTGTTACTGAAATGAATAGCATATGTAATGGTATACTTGTAATATAGTGTCTCGGGTTCTGTACCTTAGGTCCCACTAGGATGGGAGTTCGATGTTATACTTTATGACTTAACGCAATTTTCAAATAAATGGTACAAGTAATTTGACGGCTACATGATGAAGATATGTTATCAAATGAGTGAATATAATATTTATGCGTATGTGTTTGATGATGGTGACATGATTCTCTTAATGCTATATGTAGACAAAATGTTGATTTCATGTTATGATATATCAAAAATTGATAAATTGAACATATAGTTGGCTTAGGAGTTTAATAAGAAGGACCTAGATGCAACTAAAAATATCATTAGTTTATAGATTAGAAAAGACTGACATTAAAAGAAACTATGGTGTGTAAAAAGAAATATGTACATAAAGTGTTGCAAAAGTTCAATTTGGCTAAAATTAAAGCGGTTTATATACTACTATCTTTTCACTTTACCTTAAGCAATAAGGAGAGTTTGACTATATATGTTGTGCTACTTGATAGGTACTACATCGATGGACTGATATTTAAAAACAATGAGAAAATATTCGTGATGGATACATAGATCTTGACTATGCAGAAGATTTAGAAAAAAAGAGATATACATATACATATACATATATATATATACACTTTTGGGAATGCATTACGTGTAGTGGTGGTTCAGATGATTGGAGCTTAGGTCATGTGCATTGTGAACTACAAAAGTTAGGTACATGGTCATTACATAAGCATTAAAATATGTAACCTAGTTGACTAGGTTAGACAGATATATGTGTATAACAAGATTCGATAGCATGGAGATATGTGTGGTGCCAAATAAACCACAGCCAAATATCTGGCTAAGATTGCTTGAGAAAATAGCTAAAAAGCCTACAGAGATAATCTTACAGAGTTTCTCCTCTTTTTTGGGTCCAGATCCCTTTACAATCATCCCTATCCCCTATTTATAGGAGATATTTGGGTCCTATTTCTATTTGGATTGGGACTCCTTGTTTCCCTTGAATTCGGTCTCCTTTTTGGGCTTGGTCTTCTTTTACCAGATGGGCTTGGTCTTCTTTTATCAGATGGGCTTTTGGAATCCTAAGCCTAGCATGATAAGTCTTCCTTTTCCAATTGGACTCTGGAAATCCTTGTTCAGTTGGGTAATCATTCGGTGGGCTGGTGTGCTTTGGTTTGAGCTCTGTTGGGCTCGGTCGAGTTGGGTCTGCATTGGATCTTTGGCCCTTTCGGTCGAGCTGATTCTGACGTTCCCAGGGCTTTTGGTTCCCTTTCGGCCGAGCGTAGCTTTTAGGGCACCTCTTCATTCTTCGGCCGAGCTTGGTTAAGGATTGTGATTGTCTTTGCATGTTCTGACCTTCGGCTACGATGTCTTATGATTATTTTCCCACCACAGTAATCCCCCATTGCCATGACTCGAATTTTTCGAGCATAGCAATCTGTGACATTATTTTCGGTCGAGTTTTAGTTGTGTTTGGTCTTGGTTCTCGACCGAGGTTTCCTTAGTTTCTTTGGTGGGACACGTCAGCCCTGGCTGTCTTGTTTCGATTAGATTTGGCGGCTCCTCGACTGCAGAGCCCAAGATCCTCCATCATTACGGCTGTTCTATAAATAGGTTGATGGTATCTCTCTCTCTCTTCACTTTTTCCGTTTTGCTTCTCTTTCTAAAAAGTTCATAACTTTTCGTCTTCTTCTTTTGAATCCACTGCCATTTTCACCAGCGACGCTTTGTGGTTGGGTTTTCCGGCTTCTTTCAGGTTAGTTCGTCTTTGGTTTGTTTTTCTAGTCTTCTTGTTTTTTAGTTCAGGATTTTGACATGTCTCGTGGTTTTTGGGTTTCAACTGTTGTTCTTGTGTTCTTTGACTGTTCGTCTGCTTTGCAGATCTTTGATTTTTGGTTTTTGACTTTTGATTTTTGATTTCGGTTTTTGATTTTGATCTTGCCTGTTTGTTTCCGTTCTTTGACTGGTTGTTTGTACTAACTCGGTCGAGTGTCTCTAACCTGCTGTTTTTCCTCGGTCGATTGTAGATGTCTAGTGATTCTTTGGGCACGTCTACTTTCGGTGGTTTAACTTCTGAGTTTTCGACCGCGGAGGATGTGGGCGAGGAGTGTTCGTCGGCTCGCAACTCTCCGGCCGAGTCTAGTCCCCAGGGCATTTTGCCTCCTTTCTTCAACGTTAGGAGCGCTATGACCATGGACGAGTTGGAGTCGGCCTTCTTTGCTTATAAATTCCCCGGTTGGATTCGAGCTAGGTTGCCCGAACCTGAGGAGAAAGTAGATGACATGTTGGCAGATGGTTGGGAACCATTTTATTTGCGTCATTTTAAGATCGGTCTCAGGTTTCCCAATCATGGGTCTGGTTGAGGAGTTGTGCACTCTCTGCCAAATTCATCCGAGTCAGTTGACTCCCATGGCTATCAGGCTTCTTCTCTGCGTCGATCGTTTGAAGGAGAAGTACAACCTGGAATTTACGGCTGAGGATTTCTTTTACTCATACTTCGTGAAGCGTGAGAATCCGGAATTTGGCCGATATGTTTTGAATGCTCGGGCGCACGCCCAGCTCTTAGTCTTAGGTTTTTCTTCCAACGAGAGTCGATGGAAGGACAAATATTTTTTTGTCAAAGGTGTCACCCGTCTGGGGAAGGGGTTTGGTTATCCTCCCTTTTGGCGTGATTCTTGTAGGTTTTACTGCTTTTATTCTTTTTATCTCGGGCGAACGTTCTAGTTGACTGATTTTTCTTGTTTTCCTTTTCAGCTTACTTCGGGACAAAGAATTGCAAATCTTCTCCTCGGGCGCGGACTAGGAGTGAGGCCATTCTTGCTCTTCCGGCCGAGTCTCGTGATTATAGGGCGCTTTTGGGTGAGCTGTCTGCCAGTCGACTCTGGGCTTTTACCAGAACAAGTGAGTTGATTGTTGTGTATAAAGTTTTGTCGGTCGAATGTTTGCTAATGCTTGTCATTTTAGAGTTGTCCGACTACGTGATGTCTAAGCCCGAGGGTCAAAGAGCGTTGGCCATGCGGGCTATTATGCGCCAGATTCAGGCTGAGCAGGAGAAGGCGCATGCATCTGGTCCTGCTGTGGAGGGCCGGCCGATGAGCGGCTGAGGTTGCCCCTGAGTCTGTTCATCCTCAAAGTCCTACTCCGAAGGCTGCTGAGGCTTCTCGCCCAAAAGCTACTGAGGCTGCTCGCTCGAAAGCTCCTGAGGCTTCTCGGAAGCCGTCTCTTCCTCGGTCGCGAAGGATAAGCGGCCGATGACGGATGGCGCTGTTTTTCAGCCAAGAAACGCACCAAGCATGTCGGCCAGAAGCCTCGCGGCGATGGTCGTCATGTGATTGATTTTCCTGGAAATTCCTCTACCCGGGAGGTGTCGGCCGAGATGATTGCGGCCGCAGAGGGTTTTTTCTTCCCCAGGATGAGGAGTGGCTGGAGTCTCTATCTTTTTCGAAGTTCCACGAGATGACTATCTCGAGTCTTTATAAGGTACGTTTGTCTTGTTTGTTTTCTTAGGTGGTTTTTGTGCTTACCTTTTCGATTTTTAGGGGCTCCAAGGGGCGGTTGGTATGCGCAAGCATTTTATTCCTGTTTGCGAGATAGGCGGGCTCTTGAAGCTAAGTACCAGTCTGCGTCGGTTGAGCTGAAGGCGACTCAGGAAGACCTGGGTAAAACTGTGGCCCAATGTGCTGAGGCCGTTAGTCGCGTCGAGAGGGTTGAGGCTTGCAACGCTAGGCTCGAGCCTCGATTGCCTCGAAGGACGCCGAGCTCAAGCGCCAGGCGGCGGAGTTGGAAGAATTGAGGGCGATGAAGCAAGCCTCACTCGGTCGAATTGAAGAGCTTGAGGGCCGTGTTGAGAGTCTTACCATCGAGGCGGCCCAAACTGAGGTGCTGACTAGATCCTTTGCTTTGGAGCAAGTCATCAAGGGGTCTTTGATGCCCGAGTCTGCTCAGAGGGAGTTGGACGCGCTGGCTGCCCTGCGAGATGAGAGTTGAGCGAGTGCTGTGTATTTTGTTGTTTTGCGTACTCGTTGTAATCTTTTCTTTCAATTAATGAAATTTGGACTTCTCGTACTCTTTTGTCATATTATTCTTGCGTTTGTCATGCTTGGTTCTTTAGGTCTTTTCGATCGATGCTCTTTTGAGACTGGCAATTTTGGGTTGCCCTTTGGGCAGTTTTGTATCGCTCATTGAGCGGTTTGTCTTCGCCCGAGACCCTCCAGATTTACCAGGGGCTTACCTTTGGCAATTTTCGGGTTGCCCTTTAGGCAGTTTTGCATCGCTTATTGAGCGGTTTGTCTTCGCCCGAGACCCCCAGATTTACCGGGGGCTTGCCTTTGGCAATTTTCGGGTTGCCCTTTAGGCAGTTTTGCATCGCTCATTGAGCGGTTTGTCTTCGCCCGAGACCCTCCAGATTTACCAGGGGCTTGCCTTTGGCAATTTTCGGTTGCCCTTTAGGCAGTTTTGCATCGCTCATTGAGCGGTTTGTCTTCGCCCGAGACCCTCCAGATTTACCAGGGGCTTGCCTTTGGCAATTTTCGGGTTGCCCTTTAGGCAGTTTTGCATCGCTCATTGAGCGGTTTGTCTTCGCCCGAGACCCTCCAGATTTACCGGGGGCTTGCCTTTGGCAATTTTCGGGTTGCCCTTTAGGCAGTTTTGCATCGCTCATTGAGCGGTTTGTCTTCGCCCGAGACCCTCCAGATTTACCGGGGGCTTGCCTTTGGCAATTTTCGGGTTGCCCTTTAGGCAGTTTTGCATCGCTCATTGAGCGGTTTGTCTTCGCCCGAGACCCTCCAGATTTACCGGGGGCTTGCCTTTGGCAATTTTCGGGTTGCCCTTTAGGCAGTTTTGCATCGCTCATTGAGCGGTTTGTCTTCGCCCGAGACCCTCCAGATTTACCAGGGGCTTGCCTTTGGCAATTTTCGGGTTGCCCTTTAGGCAGTTTTGCATCGCTCATTGAGCGGTTGCGAGTGTTTTGAGGAAGATGGGTTATTACTTTTATTGCTTTAAGATGGGGCCTCGCCAGAAACCCTGCTTGGGGAAAAGAGTGCCCATTACTACAGATATTGTTACATTAGAATTGATACCTCTTTAGGTGGTGGATGTTCCAGCTGTGTTCCACCTCTTTCCCTTCTTTAGTGAGCAATTTGTAGGATCCTTTTCCTGATGCGCGCTCTATTTGGTATGGCCCTTCCCAACTTTCGGCCAATTTACCATGGCTCTGATTCCTTGTGTTCTGAAAGACTTTCCTGAGCACCCAGTCTCCGGGTTGGAAGGCTCGGGCTTTGACCTTTTTGTTGTATCGCCTTGCTATCCCCATTTGGTATTCGGCTATTCTTCGCTGTGCGCTCTCTCTTTTTTCATCCGAAGTGTCTCTCTCGAAAGCCAGGACTTGTGCGTTGGCCCTTTCATTCAGCCTTTCTTGGGGTGATAGGACTTCTGTTGGGAGTACTGCTTCTGTTCCGTATACCATCGAGAAGGGGGTTTGCAACGTTGAAGTTCTAGGGGTTGTTCTGAATGCCCAGAGGACTTCGGGAAGGGCTTCGGGCCACAACCCCTTGGCTCCTTCCAGTTTTTTCTTCAGCGAGTCTACCACTGCCTTGTTGGATGCTTCGGCTTGGCCGTTGGCTTGGGGGTACCTTGGAGTCGAGTAAGTAAGTTTTATGTTTAACTGGTTGCAGAAGTCTTTCAGAGTCTGCGCTATGAATTGAGGGCCGTTGTCGGTGATAATTTCCCTTGGTATGCCGAATCTGCAAATGATGTGCTTCCAAATGAATTTCTGTACTTTTTGCTCTCGGACTCTCTCCAGTGCTTCGGCCTCTATCCATTTTGTGAAGTAATCGGTTACCATTAGTATATATCTTTTTCGACCCTGCGTGGATATTGGAAATGGCCCGATGATATCCATCCCCCATTTGTCAAACGGCCATGGAGAGGTGATGCTGTGTAGATTTTCGGCGGGAAGGTTGGAGAAATTGGCGTGCCTTTGGCATTTGTCGCACTTTTTTACAAGTTCGGCCGCATCTGTCTTCATGGTTGGCCAGTAGTATCCGGCTCTGTGCGCTCTGAATGCTAGGCTTCTTCCTCCGGAATGGTTTCCGGCCGATCCTTCGTGGAGTTCTTTCAACACTAGCTCGGCTTCAGGGATGGAGATGCAATTTAGGAAGGGGCCGCCTATGGATCTTTTAAAAAGTAACTCTCCGATGATGCAAAACCTGGCAGCCTGGGCTCGTAGCTTCCTTGCTTCTGCCTTGTCTTCAGGTACTTGGCCATGATTGATGTAACTGATGATTGAGGTTCTCCAGTCACTTTGTTCTATGGCCAAAGTTTCTTCGTACTCAATGGCTGCTTTTGGGAGGAAGGCGTATACAATTGGTCCCGCCGGCTCGTCTTTATGCATTGATGCTCCGAGGTTTGCCATGGCGTCGGCCCTTCACTTTCCTCTGATGTCTCCCCGTTAGAGTCCTCAAAGTTGAGCTTGCGCTTTCGGAGGGGGGAGTATTTCCGGTTCGGTTGCCGGGTTTTTTCCTTGGTGAGGTTCGTAGATTTCCTTCTGGATTCCGCTTCTTTCTTCCATTGCTCCTTCTCTTCTTCAGCCTTCTTCAACATCTCTGTCAGGATTGCCAGCTGTTCCTCTGGTGTCTTCGGAACTTGGCCTTCTACGTCGACGGTATTAGGGTTTATTGGAGCCATGTCTGATAAGAACAGATGTGGAGAATAGTTGTAGATGGAATTCGGAATTTTCAAGAAACTTTAACCTTGTGTGTGAGGTTCGGGCCCCACGGTGGGCGCCAAACTGTGGTGCCAAATAAACCACAGCCAAATATCTGGCTAAGATTGCTTGAGAAAATAGCTAAAAAGCCTACAGAGATAATCTTACAGAGTTTCTCCTCTTTTTTGGGTCCAGATCCCTTTACAATCATCCCTATCCCCTATTTATAGGAGATATTTGGGTCCTATTTCTATTTGGATTGGGACTCCTTGTTTCCCTTGAATTCGGTCTCCTTTTTGGGCTTGGTCTTCTTTTACCAGATGGGCTTGGTCTTCTTTTATCAGATGGGCTTTTGGAATCCTAAGCCTAGCATGATAAGTCTTCCTTTTCCAATTGGACTCTGGAAATCCTTGTTCAGTTGGGTAATCATTCGGTGGGCTGGTGTGCTTTGGTTTGAGCTCTGTTGGGCTCGGTCGAGTTGGGTCTGCATTGGATCTTTGGCCCTTTCGGTCGAGCTGATTCTGACGTTCCCAGGGCTTTTGGTTCCCTTTCGGCCGAGCGTAGCTTTTAGGGCACCTCTTCATTCTTCGGCCGAGCTTGGTTAAGGATTGTGATTGTCTTTGCATGTTCTGACCTTCGGCTACGATGTCTTATGATTATTTTCCCACCACAATATGCTAGTTATAGTATTATTGCATTATCAAAGAATCATGTATTTCGTGAAAAGATGAAGCATATTGAATTTCGGTATCACATAATTAAAGACAAGATTGAAATTGTAGGAGAAAAGGTTGATATGGATGAAAATGGCTCAGATATGTCCATTAAATTGGTGACGTGGGAAGATAGCACCACTATAACTTATTAGGTGTGGTATCTAAATGAAGTCCTTAAAAAGGACCTCCCACTTAAGGTACGTTTGAGATAGTGTTTATGTCAAAATAAAAATAACCAATAATTTTCAAAGAGTGAAGGAAATTTTGGTCAATATGAAGATTATTGGAGATGAGACTCGAATTTGGCTTTGGAGAATATTTTTAGAATATGAAAAATAAGTCTATGTATAGTTTGTGCAAAAGGTTATGTCAAATTAAGATTTGATAAGTTAAAAGGTAGTTAGAAGAATACCTAGAAGAAGATAAAGACTATAAGTTAAGAAAAAAAAATCATTAGTGATTAGCTGTGAGCGAGTGAAACACTTGAGTAAGTGATGTCATTGTTAAATGATTAGGTTAAAGTGAGTGTGTAATTCAATTCTAATATCATAATAGATTGAATCTCTCATCATCTTACTGCTCGTGGTTTTTCCATATTCATTTTCCATGTAAATATATGTATTGATTTTTAATTTTAGTGATCGTCAAAATTTTATTTTTTAATTATTTTTTATTACTACAAGAAAATATTAAAATAGTTACGGAATTTAACTACGGATTATTTTCATAATAATATAGCAATGATATTGCTATGGATTAACAATGGAATTGATTTAAATTCTAATTAAGATGTTAATATAGCAAGTTCGTAGCAATGCTAGCTATGAAATTTTGATACGTAACAAATTTTTTGATGCCACAATGACGGAAAATATAGTTACGGATAGTCAGTAGTAATGTTATAGCAACGCTATCTACAAATTGTAATACATAATAATTTCTTTAGCGCCATAATGGTGGAAAATATAGCTACGGATATTCTATAGCAATGCTGTAACAAAGCTAACTACGTAATTTGAATACATAGTAATTATTTTGACGCCACATGGCAGAAAATATAGCTATGGAAAATCTGTAGCAATGCTGTAGCGACAATAGCTACAGATGCAATATGTAGCAATTATATAGGCGCCACAATGGAACATAATGTAGCTACGGATACTGTATAGGGATGCTAATTACGGATATTCCGTGACAATGTTGTAGCAACTATTTCAACGAGGAAATTACAATATTAGCTACGAAGTTTTTTTTTTTTTTTTTTTTAGCTATTTATACTCTACTACTGATTTGATAAAATAAAAGAAATTTAGTGTTTTTTTTTAATTTAGTTATAATATATATATTAAATTTGTATTTATTATTACGAATTTAGTTTTATATATTTTTTAACATTCGTAATATTCAATGTACCTTTTAACTTTATACTTATAATTGTCATACTAATTTAATTTTAACATTTTTCTTTAAAATATTTTATATATCAAAATCTATTCTCTTTTATATTTATTATTTATTTTTATTATAAGTCCATTATTTAACTATTGATAAATTAAAAATCCATTATCATACTAATCGAACCAATGAGTCAGTTGGTT
Organism: Cardiospermum halicacabum; assembly: GCA_031304145.1. NCBI lineage: Eukaryota > Viridiplantae > Streptophyta > Magnoliopsida > Sapindales > Sapindaceae > Cardiospermum > Cardiospermum halicacabum. The sequence goes on from CM062396.1 coordinate 20,249,025, forward strand.
CTTAGCATGTTTCCTCAATGCTTATATCCAAAGAGGTTGTGGGTTCAAATGCTGGGGAGGACAAAATGATATCTAAGTGTGTGGAGGACAAAATGATATCTAAGTGTGTGTAGACTTTAAAGTCTTCACCATAGGTACTCCACTGGCTTACACTAGTATGATGGGATCGTAAGGTTTGGATGAGACCCATGGTGGGGACGATGCACTAGAGACAATACATTTTATAACAAATGACATTAGTTATAAATTTATGGTCGTAACTACTCTATAGTTGGATTGATATGGACGCAATGTTGCTACAGTATTTTTAAGAAATGCGGGAAATGTTATTGCTATAGAATGGTCATAGCTATTCTGTAGCTAGTTTGCTACGAATAAAAGTTTTTGTAGTAATTATAATTTGCTACGGTGTTTTGCTTACGATGCGACCTTTTTTTAGTAGCAAATTCGTAACTGAGACAGTGTTAACTATAAAATAGATATAAAATTGACGGTAACAATTTTGACCCTTTTTAAAATTTTTTTTAATATTTAGTATATACTCAGCTTTAATTAGTTTAGTCAAATAATTTGATTTAAATATTTATAATTGCTTTACGATTGTAAATAGGTTTGATTTTATTTTTGTTTTAAATTAACCTTTAATTTGACATGGGTCAAATATAATTTTTTTTAAAAAAAATAAATAAACGATATGTCAATTTATTTTTATTTTTATTTTCCTTTTAAAATTCTACTAGCTACACCAGACTAAAATTATACAGAAGGGACAATCTTATATAAATTTGGGGACTTAAAAATATTATTATTTTTTAAAAATAAATTAAAAAATTAATTAAAGATAAGAAATTCAAAGAAATCCTCCTGTGATACTGTAATTGAGGTTGATTATGCTATTTTTAATTTTATTTACTTTGATTTTTTTTTTTTAAAAAAATTATAATATATTCAATCCTTCTTGGTAGTGCAATTCAATAGCTTAAAATCATTAGATCTTAAGCCCATTTGATCCCCACCTAACAAGAAGAGAATATGAGCCACAAATAAAGAGAGAGAGAGATATTTCAATCTTGAAACTACCACAACATTTACTTATATTCTATCCATACTATATACAAACAAATGGCAGCAATCGAAAGCGTTGACCAAAAGTAGTTTTGACATGTGATATCGTATTCACTTAACGGACGGCACCGACCATACATAAACCTAATATCTCCTTATTCAAAGGAATTGGTTGCATTATTTTGCACCTAAACTACACCAACTCATTCAATTTTGTGTTAAAAATCTAGTCAATAATTTTGATATCATTCCAAAGCTGGATTTTAGGTAGCCTTTATCAATACCTTACTTTTCCAAAATTTTCACTACATATTAAAATAAAGATATATCGAACACGCTTTTATAATTATGAAAATAAATATTTATTAAATGGTGAAAAATTATATATATATATATTTTTTAATTCTAAATTATCTATATAAATATTATAAATAATTATTTTATCTTTATAATTCATCTGGATTACATGGTTCGGACTTACTTACGAAGGGTAGGGGTAGTTCTAGGGATGAAGGCACAGCAGCCGGAGAGCTTGGGAGAAGGAGGGTCAGCCATCGACGGCGGTGCCTTCACTGTCCTGTAAGCGTATTCTCCACCGTCAGATCGGTTGGTGTTGATCGGAGATGGTCTCAGATGGTTGTCTTCAAATAAGAACTTGTCGTCCCACACGATGCCAGATGAGCCTTGTCTTCTGAATGAAATAGAAGACCTTCGTAAACCTTCCATTTTATTTCTAATTTGAGTTTCAACTCTACCACCTTTTATAATATCTTCTGGGTTTGTTACAAAATAAAAACTATATGTCTAATTAAATTATTAATGACAATAAAATTATATCATGCCAACTAACGCTTCCAAATTTAATTCAGCAGTTCACACTTGTTAATTACATTATCTTAGTAATTAGTAGTTTGTACTCTCGTTAAAGCAATTTTGAATATGTCCAATTAAGGTTTGAATTGTATGTCCTATATCCTTTAACAGGATTCGAATTCTCGCTTAGTTTTTTCCTTTGCTGAGATCTTGGCCATCTTTTAATAGGTAGACTTAGTGTCTGTTTGATTGGGTTTGTCTACGGACTGAAAATATTTTTTTAAACCTAAAAGTATTTCTTTTTTAATTTTTGGTTGTTTGACTGAAATTGCAGTAGATCTTTTGATGGTTTAAAAAAAGTAGAAAATCATCTATTGAGAGAAGCACAAATTTGATGCTTATTTGAGTAAATCTTTTTGAGTTTTTTTAAAAAGATACAAATATCTTTTATAACCCTATTATATATAACTCATGAATTCATACTTTAAGTTACTTATTTTACATATAAATACTATTATTTTGAGATATATAAAATTATGATAACTTAAAATTTTAAATCAACAATAAATTTTTTTATATAAATTTGTAAAATCTTTATATAATACAAATCAGCAAAAACTTTATCTTCTATTATTATTATTATTATATTTTCATTTTGAATTATTTTTTAATTGAGTTTAATATATATATATATATATATATATATATATATATAATATTCATATTTGAATTGGTTTCATGTAAAAAAATGAAGAAAAAAAATAGTAACTACATGCATGTAGATATTATTTCATATTTCAATACTCAAATCTCAATTGAAAATTTAAATTTATACCAAATTTTGTGAATTCCTATATGATAGCAATCAATGAATAAATACATCAAATATTAACAAACAAGTGGGTTGATTCAAATAACTCTCTATATCTTCATTTGAATTTATTCAAATAGTAACTAAGAGTTCAAATCATATTATGATAATAATGATTTATTTATTTGTGAAGTTCGAGAAGTTGAGATGGATGATATACATGCTTTACTTTTAAATATTTTATTATTTTGAAATTTATACTTTTTTATTTGAATATTTATATCTAAAACCCTTTAAGTAATTATAACGTCTTAAAGTACTTTTAAAAGTGATATTTCCAAATACTTTAAAATTGATAAGTATTTTTTTAATTGATAACCAAACAGCTAAACTTTTATTCTTCAAAACTCTACTTCTAAAAGATCTATTATTAAAAGATCTACCGCTAAAAGATCTATTCAAAGAAGTCGTACCAAACAGAACTTATTGTATCTCTATCATAGGTATTAAAATTTATACTTATATTTATTTTAATTTAATTCTAAATATATACTTTTAATAAATTATATTAAAATTAATATAAAAATAATAAAAATAGTACAAATTTATATAGATAAATTAAATAAAATTCTATAAATACATAATATTTTAATCTCTGTTTTAAAATTATTAAAATTTTAATATCATTAAAACCTATTTTTTCTCATTCTTTTTCTCTACGCTTTCCGTTACCAACTTTTTCATTTTACCATTTCTGTATTATAAAATTATATTAAAAACATTATAAAAATGGTACATGAGACATTTTAAACTAAATTTAAAGAATAAAATATTTTTTCCAAATAAAATATGTTTTTATAAAAATTTTTTTTATAAACTCATCTTATTTAAGTAAATAAATAATAAAATATTTTTTAATATTAATTTAGATATAATTTATTACAATTATATGTTTAGAATAAAATTAAAATGAATATATGTATAAATTTTGACATCAGGGAGAGAGATACATACAGAACTGAAGGAATGAAATAAAAAGAAATTAGAAAAGTGAAAACATTGAGGAGAGAAGAGAGAGTAACATTTATTACTAAAAGAAAGAAAATAGTTGAAGGTGAAATGACGTGGCAATTTGATACGTGTTGGGTTACAAAACAACAACATGTCATATTAGCATTAAAAGATGAGCAAGATCTCTCCCACATTGCTTAGCTAAAGGGCTAATAGCTTCTATATAATTATTGAGGCAATCCTCACCCCTTGAGGGCTCTTTTGGGGTGAGTTAGGCCTTCTTAACATGGTATCAGAGCTGGCATGGGCGTGTGTGGATGAATGGGTCTTATTATGGGTCGCCTTGGAGTAACCTGTTGGCTCCACGCCCGTATGTTGAGCGTGAGGGGGGCGTGTGAAATCCCACAATGCTTAGTTAAAGGGCTAATAGCTTCTATATAATGAATGAGGCAATCCTCACCCATTGAGGGCTCTTTTCAATGGGCTCTTTTAGGGTGAGTTAGGCCTCCTTTACATGGTATCAGAGCTGTCCTGGGCGTGTGTGGATGAATGGGCCGCCCTGAGAGTAACTCGTTAGCTCCATGCGCGTATATTGGGCAAGAAAAAAACTAGAGAATTCGAATCCCCTTTAACAACTCTAAAATGATCTAAATAGCTCATTCTATCAAATTTACACAACTCTACATATTATTTAAAATAATAATATAAAAATTATTTATAATATCTATTTAGACCTATCTAAACTCATTTTTAGCATAATGATATTATAATAGAAAATTAAATATTAATATTTATTTAAAAAAAATTCTATAAAGCTCTTTTCTTCAATTTTTTTTGGAACAAACTGTTATAAATTTTCGTTATATCCCTATTTCATCATAGACCACAAGTTCAATAATTAAATCAATAAGATGATGAATCAGCTTTGTTTATGCTGTTGATGTCATGACTAATCAAAGTAGAAACAGAATAGCACCAATCAAAGTAGAAACAAACAACAAAGTAGTGAAGAAGCAACACAAGAGATTTAACGTGGTTCGGAGATGTGCCTACTCCACCAAAATAGCAACTTAACTATTGAGAAATAAGAATTATAAGTCATTCCGACAACACTCTCTCCAATGTTATCATGCACTCTATATAGACTGATGATAGCTTAATTAACCAATTGTACCGAAAGGATTGCCAGAGATAGAACGTCTTTTCTAAGCCATCCATTGTACCAACAATCGTGCTATCTATGCTAGACAACTTTTGGATACCTAGAAGTTAGTAGAAGCGCCCAAATTCATGATGATTGAGGTTATGACCCCAATCCTTGATCACCACCCAGGGGGATGGAATGAGATGTGACGATTACTTCTTCATGAGACAGCTCTATTTATAGTGATCACCAAATATACTTTTCTAATTTATTTTCTCTATTACAAGGAATACCAAATAATCATAATTAGGAAAACCAAATCCTTTTCCAAATAAGGATTATAACAATAAGGTAAGGAAATAGATCTAAACTCAAAATAGTAAATCCTTTCTAAAGGGAATCCTTCCAAAATAGGGATTATAACAATAAGGTAAAAGCTTTAACCTTCAAACACGGGGACTGCGAACTATGTTTACAATCATAGTCACCATAAACACAAGGTTGTGTTATGGTGCCTATTATTATTGTTAACATTGTTTGCTTATATTTTATAATACGAGGATTTTCAACTATATTTTGATATTTTGATTTTCAATTGGTTTATATTCAGTAACATGTCTGAAAAATCTCTGCTATATTTTCCTAACTTTATTATAGACTATGTTTACGATTTTGTGAATTATATTCACAACTTTATTAATAACAGCTAAGTAAACATCGTTCACAATAGTATTCACAAAGATATGATATTGTTGACAGACAATGAACACTGCTTCAGTTATGTGAGCATTGTTCACAGAGCCATGAACATAATTCACAACTACGTGCAAAACAGATAAGATACTCTTATTTATTATGATTGAAGCTCATAGTTTTTTTATATAATATAATTATTTTGATTGATTAGTACACATCTAGTATTAGTTTTTTGTATTTTATTATGCGTATGACATATTGATATGTATATCTACTTGATATATGTGAGGGAAATGCAGTTTAGAAGGAAATAGAGTCGTGAAATAGAAAAATAAAAGATTACTAATGTGTCTGTTTTTCAGGTCTAGAACAAGTTACATGACAAACTTCAAGAATTAGGAATTTCCTCCCTTGCAAGCATTCGTAATACTAAATTTCAAGGGAATTTCTGATTCTTGAAGACAGTTTGACTTGAGCATTCGTAAAATTATCTAAATGGCACATTCGATATAAATTGCAGTAGATTGTCTAAATGCTTAATTTTGTCATTAACTTGTTCAAGAAATGAAAAATAGAATTATTATTAATCTTTTGTTTTTTCTATTTCAGTACTCTATATTCTTTTAAATTGTATTTCCTACACTATTATCAAATAGAGATACATATCAATATGACATACACATAGTAAAATACAACAAACTAATAGTAGATGTGTACTAATCAATCAAAATAATTATATTATATAAGAAACTATGAGGTTTAATCATAATAACTAAGAGTCTCTATTATCTATTGAGTATGATGTTGTGAACCATGTTCACAACTCTATGAACAATATTCACATAACTGTGAATGGTGTTCACTGCTCTATGAACAATATCACATCTTCGTGAACACTATTATGAATGAAGTTCACTTAGCTGTTATTTACAAAATTATAAACATAGTTCACAAAGTTGTAAACATCGTCCACAACAACGTTAGGAAAATATAATAGAGATTCTTCATACCTGTTACTAAATATAAACCAAATCAAAATCAAAATATCAAAACACAACTAAAAATTCTCATATCATAAAATATAAGCAAACAATGTCAGCAATATTAATAAGTATCATAATATAGTTTTGACCTTCAAACACATGGTTATGAACTATGTTTACAATCATAGTCACCATAAAAACAATACAAAAACATCATGAATACTTAGCAGTTAAAACACACACACACACATATATATATATATAACTAAAACCTAACCTTAACCATTGAGGATTCGATTTTCAAACTAAAAATCTTAACACCAATATATGAGAACATACCTCCACAATTAATAAATAAGAAATAATACAACAGAAAAACTTATACATTTACTTACTTGTACAACTATAGTTGAATTTCAGTTTGTCAGTGATAGATAAACGCCAACTGAGGTAAATAGTAAAGACTGATCACTATAACAAAGAATGTAGAGTGAAAAGTGAAAGAGTGAAGCTGTTGAAGAATACATACCCAAATGAATCTCGGAGAAACGTTGAAGTAGAAAAAGGGGTGGACAACAATGAAGATGCACTTAACGGCGATGACCACCTTGTTGAAAATCGATGAAAAATATTTTTAAAAAAAGTCGGAAAAACGATGAGTGGAGAAAGAAAAATGAGTGAAGAATCTGAAGAGGAAAATGGATGAGTGGAGAGAATTTGAAATTGAATGTCATTGGCTAGCGAGGGAATAGATCTGTTGAGATTTTTATTTTCAAAATAAAAGGGAAGTTGATAGATGGGTCTCTAATATTTTACTAATTCACAATCAAAACAACTTAGTTTTTTATTATCAATCACGTCTATTTGCAGATAAGTAACCAAATCCAGTAAATTATATAAAGTTCTCCACTCCACGACGCAACACATAAAAACATCAATTACAACACCTAATCTGTCAAATATCTCCATATTAAAATTTAAAAGTTAAGACATGAAGGATTAACACTAGACCCAGTTTATTTCTAATTACTATGACAAAAAAATATAACACAAATGTCAAAACATTTGATCACAGCATTTTTGAAGCATAGAGGATGATAATGTCAATCAAGATCACCAGCAATGCATTCACTCTCCGAAACAAAATAGCTTAACACTGGTTATGTTAAAGATATATATTGAATTAGACTTCATTAAGAGAAACAACAAAAGTATACAAGTCCTTGGAAATGGAGAAAAAAAATTTATAAAGTTGGATTATTTCTAGAAAACCCCCCATTTTTTCAAACGTTTCACTTTAAACTCCCAGTTCTGAAAAATTTTGAAAAACCACCCCA
>CM062396.1:20257839-20311962 GCA_031304145.1 Cardiospermum halicacabum
TGGTTTTGATATTTTTGTGAGTGATTTTGGTATTGTATGAATGGTTTTGAAATTCTATATATTTTAATTTAGAAATTCAAAAATTTTCTAAAATCAAAATTACTCATACAACACTAAAACCACTCAAAAAAATATCAAAACCACCCGTGGTTTGATTTTGAGGATAGTTTTGCAAAACTTTTCAAAACCGGTGACTCAAATGAAATGTTTGAAAAAGGTTCTTCTAGAAATAACCCTTATAAAGTTTGAACATTTATTGACTCTTCATCTCTTTTCTTTATCTTCTTCAACAATATCTATCTCTATATAAACAGCTCCGGTTACATACATAGCTACTGTATCTTGAGCAATGCTTTTCCTTTACTCATTGGAACCACATTTCAACAATCATGCATAAACAGCATCTCAAGCACCTTTTAATATTCATTCCAGATCACCCTAACGTAGGGGCCTTTATGTTTCCAGCATTGTACAAAATCTTTCATGAAAATTATTTATGTCTATATCTGCTTGCTGTCCCTATTCACCAGCTTCAAATTAATTTATTACACAAAATTTAGAATAGAAATGACCGAATTGGCTGGCTCATTACACTACATGCCTATCAAAATTTGTAAACCTATTTCCTCTGTGTATCCAAGTTCTTTGAGTATGCCAGTGAGCTGCAAACCAAAATATCATGTTAGACGAAACGGAAAAGACAAAAACTGTTCATAACCACCAACAAACAACACCCAATGGAAAACTACATACCTCGCCTTGTGAGCGGTCCTTAGCCTTATCACAAGATATATGTTTCATCATCCCTGGAGGGCCACATACCTGAACCAAAATGGAGAAAGCGATTCACAGTTTGAAAGATTAATCACATTTTATCTTAGTTTCTCATTTCATTTTGTTACAATATTTATTACAAGTAGTATCAAGATAATATATACAGCAGATTAAATGTTGATTGGTGCTGAAGTATGATAGATAATTTCCATACTCGATTTGTCTAAAAACATCAACAATATCTCAGACAAATCCATTCTAGAGTTTCCTACTGTAACCAACTCTCATGCAGTAATTAGAAGTCTGACAACAGTTTGAATAGTTACACATGGAAAACAGATTATTTGCATGCTTAAATTGAACATGTATGAGCTTAGATTGTCGTGAAAGAGAATCAATGTGGATAATGTAATTATGTCTAACTGAACCGTCTTGGCAATTCAAATAAAAACTTTATTGAATTTTGAAATGCAGAACAGAAGCATCACTCACTAGTATTAGAGCATCATCACCGGGGGCAGGCAAGCCTTTCACAGCCATATCCTTTGAGATGAAACCTGAACCTCCTTTAATTCTTTGTGGGATTGTCTACAGTGTAGAATACCTAGAAAGTTTGTGCAATAGAAAACAAATTTTATCCCAATGCATATCCTCCTTAAACTCAACTGCATTTTTAATATACACAGAATTCTTACCTTCAAATTAGGATGGCTAACTGGGAGACTATCTAAATGTGGTTTGAGCAATATATCATCTGGAGAAATATTGGCGTAAAGCAGTGACACCTGTCCAGATAAAATTCATTATTATTCAATAACTTTGAGCAATATTTTAGTCATTAGTAATGTAGGTGTTCACCAATAGTCCTATTACAGTTCCTGACTGTAACAATGAGCTTAAATAACTAAATGATACACACTTAGAAGAAATAAGTATGCATAAACGGTAATTTCACTTGTACTGAAATACATGTACATGCATTAACTCACGTGTGTACTACCATTCCAATATTTTAGTCATTAGTAATGTAGGTGTTCACCAATAGTCCTATTACAGTTCCTGACTGTAACAATGAGCTTAAATAACTAAATGATACACACTTAGAAGAAATAAGTATGCATAAACGGTAATTTCACTTGTACTGAAATACATGTACATGCATTAACTCACGTGTGTACTACCATTCCAATGTATTTCTTCATGTTTGGAGAGTATATAAGCTTTTCAATGAGCCTGCAAGAAATAAGTGCATTTAAATGTAGAATCAATTAATAAATAATATCCAATTGGTAGTTGTCAATGCAAATGATGTACCCTTTCACTTCAACCACATCCCCTGGTTTTAAGCTTGCAAAATGCTGACTCATCTTTCCCTATGTTTAAAAGTTAATAAGAAAGTGGTTTATGAGGGAGCAGTTCATCAAAGGTGCATGGTCACCTTGTGGCACACATAAGAACGAATGTCAAATATGCATTTAAAAACATACCTTAATTAGTAAGTCAAAATATCCCTTAGAGTCTGGATCTGATATAGGAGTGTACCTGAAAATGCAAGCATAGTAAATATTACAGTATTTCTATAAACTCAAATAAACAACCACCAAACAACTGAAAAAGAGATCATCAGCTGTCATACCAGAACAAGGGCTTCAAAATAAGAGCATAATATTCACAATAATTATCCAGGAGACAGCATAAGTTACTGATTGGGTTTCCACCACTCTTGTCACGTGGAAAGAAAGTAACTAAAAATGACAGTAAGAGCATTAGAAAGATAAGGCTAACTTGGCCCAGAGCAGCAAGCAACATTTATAAATCCCTTATACATAAGAAAAATTGGGTATATGTCTATTATACCCTTCCCCATCCTAAATTTACTTACATACACTAATATTAACTTTGTAATTCATGGTGAGGAAGAGGATAACAGGGACATTTCACCTCTCCATAAGTGATTATTTGATAATCAAAACAATCCCAAACATATACCAAGAAAAATTAAGATAACATTTTCAAATATTCTAACTACAGAAAGCAGGCTCCAGTTATTCTCTTTCTAACTTTGATTCAATGTGTCCAAGCGCTACCTACTTAAATCAAAATAAAAAGTAGGCGCCTAAATCAAAATTGGAAAATATCATAAGAATACAGATAGAATAACTGCAAACTTGAGCAATTGTATGTTTGATTCAAAGAAAAGCATCACTACAAAATCAAAGTATGTGGAGCACCAGATCAGTAATAGCAAACATAAACAAAAAACATGACATATAAATAAAAGTCTGAACAAGAACACTTACTGCCGTATGACGTATTTGGTTTTTCCTTCAGCATCTTGTCCTAAGGGAGCCCTTAATTTGCAATAATACATTACAACAATGTTCAGTTAATGAGATCTCAAAGCATTCTCAAGAAGGTCCTCAACAAATGTTGAGCTATTTATCTTTAGTTTAAAAGTGGCGTAAGTGAAGAATAGAAAATACCTCGTAATGATGCATGAAGCAACATCCAAACCCAATTTAGCAGATGGAGCAAATGCAAACCTGCCATTTTGAGAAGGAAATGGAAGAAATAAGTCTGGATTAAATTCAATGTTTAATGTAACTTAGAAAAAGAAATCATGTTTGTCATTGCTGCAAACAAAATGATAGCTTTTAAAGTTTACATATAACTTCTCAACTTGATAGAATCAATGATATCACAAACCAATAACCTACTTAAGAACTGGTAACATGCCAGGAAAAAAAAAAGGGAGAGACAGATCAGTTTATAGAAACATCCACACAAATCAATGCTATGATTTCAAGCTTAATCAATAAAAACCAAGCAGAACTCATATACTTAGCATGGTCACATGAAAAAGGTTATTGGAAGAGCTTCGTGGCATATAGAAACATAATTGAAGTTACTTCAGAATATACTTGATAACATGGCATACCCCAGTAATGAATGAAATCATGAAGTGGTATAAAAGGCATTTGTAAATACGCACATCCCACATGCTAAACATGTGATTCATTACACAAGTCTGTCCAGATTGCAGACACTATGGTATTGGAGAAGAGAGAAACCTCAATGCTGCTTAATATTAGCATTACTAGTTAAAGGCTGAAAATTTTATTTTAGAGACGAAAGTCACAGCATTGTATAATAATAAGTACACATATAAGAGACGAACAAACATAAATTTAGTTCACCTAGCAAATGAAACAAACAGACTACTGAAGGTATAAGTTCACCTTTCTCTGTCAAATCTAGAAGCAATGTTATGCCTTAAATTCAAATCTGGGAACAAGGCTTGCATCTAGGAACAAAAGGATCCCCTATTTTCAAATTCTGGAGGGAGCTGACGCAGCATTCAAACACTCTTAGTGACTAAAAACAAGGGAGGCACAAGATTTCACAGGAAGAAGAAAAAAAGGGCTCAATCTAGAGTGTTAAAAAAATAAACTGAAATTTACAAATTGGTTCACAGAGGTCTCATGACCTGGTGAAAACCACATTTCATATGCACTTATCTTTGTTTAGAATCAGATAATAGGAGAAATGCATTGGATTTAGAAAACAAGGTATATTGGGTTAAGTAGCTACGACTTTCATGTAATGCAATACAGGTAAAATTTTGACATCCATGTCTGCAAGATAAAATAAAAGGGACCCAAAAAAAAAAAATCCACGAAAACTCATATCATTCCTGGGCACTCCTCTAGGCATGTTTTCCATTAGGTTATATGATTCACATACTGAAATGGAATAGTTATGGCAATACTGATTATGACATGCATGTCAGCTTTTGATGGATAATTGGGCATTTGAAAGGAAATTAATACTACAACATGTACCTGAAAAATCAAGTTGGTCACTGGTTCAGCTGATGCCTTGCTGAGAGACCCTTTGAACTTCGAATTGTTATATTCTCCCCAACAATTAACAGAAATTTGTTTGTTTTGCATTATTACTCATTGACCGGAATTAGGAGTATCCAAAAAAAGACAAAGGACTACTCTATCATAAGTAGTTCACCCTTATAAAGTCCAGATTCATCCAGCATATATTCAAGCCTAATTGACATTTTGATCCCCAAAAGGCAGTGCACGAGACACTAGGTGCCAGATATCACTTATGAAGAGAGCAACCTGGTCATGAATCAAAGCTATCCAGCAGATGTGAGCATGTTCTACATTTTCGCTTGTCCAAGCACATGATATGAGTATTGCAGCCCTCGTGTCACACCAATTTAGCATAATCACATATGATTTGGAACAGTCAGGGTCGCAGAGGTTTCTCATGTGATATTATATTACCAAATGTTCTGTCTCTCTCTTTCTTTCTCCTCCCTCTCTCTTTCAAATTTCATTTCTGATCCTAGGCATTTTGCCATTGTCCAGATCTCCTCACATTGTGGATGAGACTTGTCACCTGATGAAAACCCATGCAATCCTTCCATATTGCCAATATCAACCCAACTAAACCCTACTTCCTTCTTTACCCCTTTCATCTTCATCCCTCTCCTAAGTTTGGCTACATTCTCCCAGTTCCCTTTCTCAGCATACAAATTAGACATCAGAACGTATGAACCTGATTCCTCTGGCTCCATCTCCATCAAAGCATCAGCTATTCTCTCACCCATTTCCACATTCCCGTGTATCCTACAAGCTCCTAATAAACTTTGCAACACGGACAATCCAGGTCCTCCTGGAATGCGATCCATCAGCTTCTCTGCATCTTTCAGCTTCCCTGCCCGCCCCAACATGTCTACCACACAAGAATAATGCTCTGGGAATGGTTCAATATAATAATCTTTAATCATTGATTCAAACAGTCGAGTCCCTGTATCTACCATTCCTTTTCTGCCACATGCTGCCAATACAGATAGAAACGTGATCGAGTCTGGCATGACCCCTTCCTTAACCATTTCCTCGAACCGACTCATCACAGAATCATAGTCCCCATGCCTAGCATAGGCAGAGATTACTGCTGTCCATGCAATTTGGCTCCTTTTACAGGTCTCACTGAAAACCCTTTGGGACTCACAGATACTTCCTCTTTTTGCATACATATCTAGTAAAGCTCCAGACATAATAGGATCAGTGTTCAATCCAAGCTTTATTATAAGAGAGTGACACCACTGTCCGTATTTAAGGGATATATCTTCTGCAGCACCAATAGCATTCAGAATACTACCAAATGAGTATTGGTTTGGTTGAAATTCCACAATTGCTGACAAAAATGTTACTAAAGCTGCTTGAAACAATCCATTTTGAGCATACCCAGATATTATAGCATTCCAAGAACCAATATCTCTGCAATTTAGATCTTCAAATACTTTTGTTGCATTAGGCATGGCCTCAAATTTAGCATACATAGTTATGAGACTATTGCAAACATTTACTTCTGATGCAAAATTAGTCTTTATGGAAAACCCATGAACCATCTCCCCTTCTTCAACCAATTTCTCCATTGATATGGCATGCACTAGCCCTATCAATGTGACATTATTAGGACAAACCCCATCAAATCTCATCTCATTGAAGAGGGACACGGCATCCTTTTCATTGATTGAGATCATTGTGGTCCAAGAAATTACATTGCGACCTCTTATTCTATCAAATATCAGTTGTGCAGCTTCAGCTACCCCACACTTTGAATATGTTGACATTAAAACATTGCCAACTGAAACATGGGTACTATATTTTACTTTTATACTCAAACCATGAATCTGCCTTGCAATTTCTAATTTTCTCTCATGACCACAAGCTGAAATAGCACCTGTAAATGAGACATGATCAAGCCTCATTCCTTTTCTGACCATTTCAAAAAAAGTTGAAATAGCCTCAAACCCACAGTTTCCTACTTGAGCATACCCTGACAGCATAGAGTTCCAAGATACTAAATCTTTGTTTGGCATTTCTTCAAACACTCTCTTAGCCTCCACTATATGTTCTTGTCTAGAATACAGTGTTATAAGAGCATTGCCTATAAAAAGTTCACTGTCTAACCCAAACTTCAGAACTAACGAATGCAGCTGCAACCCAAATATAAATCCTTCTCGGTCTAAACATAAAGCGAGAATAGTAGTATATGTCACTGAATCAAAAATAATACCACACGAATTCATTCTCCGAGCAAAAATCAAAGCATCTTCACTTTTCTGGCACCCAGAAAGAATGGTATTCCATGAAACAATATCGGGATCATTCAAGTTATTAAAAATCCACAAAGCTCCATCAAATAGACCTGATTTACAGTACATATTCATTAATGAATTTGTAACTGAAACATTTGAAATGAACCCAGAAGTAATTGCAAACCCATGGATTTGGCATCCTAGCTTTTGGTTTCCACCGCAAGCCTTGAGAGCAATTGCAATTGTATATTCATTGATACATTTGAGATAATCCAACTGAAGAAATTTCTTGAAAATGTCAAGTGCTTGCAATGGACAGTTTTTGCGTATACTATTAACCATTGACTGATTGATATCCAAAATCTCTGGGTGATAATTGCTTCTGCTGACAGATTCAATGTTTTGCAGTTTACATGGCTCTGAAATTAGATATAAACAAATATTTTGAACTAATAATGAAAGAAGATTTTAAAACCCAACACAAGATGCTACAGAACTCATGATTACATAACTAGATAAAGCAGCTCACCTAATTTTGTACTTGTTTCACCATTGATTTGATCGAGATGAACCTATAATAACATTTGCAGACATTGAGACAACAGAATTCGAATATTGAAACAAACATTAAAACGTCAAAGAATCAGAGTGTGGAGGGAATTTACAGAGGAAGAAGAATCATAGGGGTCGAAAGAGGTGGTAGCAACTGCACTTAAGAAGGGCCGAGTGAAGGTGAAGGCGTGTTGGACTCCTGAAGTGTTGTTGAATGCACATGACGACAAGCTCCTCAACGACTTCATCACCACTTCAAGCTCAAGGTGAAAAGATGCCAAGGGTTTTACAGGCCATCAATTCAAAGGAAGGGTTTTAGAACAAAAGGGAATATTCTGGATTTACCCTTGCACTTTTCTATATTACAAACTCTACTAGATAAAAAAATTAAATTAATTTTTAAATCAATTTTTTACTTTAAAAAAATTTTTAAAAAAAAAAAAAAAATTTAAAAATTCTCTGTTTACGTGTATGGAGTTGTGTGTATCTGTTATTTGCTTGGGACTTGTTTCTTTTTCATATATATATATAAATAATAGCCCCACAATCATTCAATTTAATTACGCATTCCTCTTCTCTTGCCTTTTTCTTCTTCAACAATATCTATCTATATATAAAAAGCTCCGTTAACAAACATAGCTACTATATCTTAAGCAATGGTTTTCCTTTACTCATTGGAACCACAGTTTCATCAATCATGCATAAACAGCGTCTCAATCACCTTTTAATATTCATTCCAGATCACCCTAACGTAGGGGCCTTTATGTTTCCAGCATTGTACAAAATCTTTCATGAAAATTATTTATGTCTATATCTGCTTGCTGTCCCTATTCACCAGCTTCAAATTAATTTATTACACAAAATTTAGACTAGAAATCACCAAATTGGCTGGCTGATTACACTACATGCCTATCAAAATTTGTAAACCATTTCCTCTGTGTATCCAAGTTCTTTGAGTATGCCAGTGAGCTGCAAACCAAAATATCATGTTAGACGAAACGGAAAAGACAAAAACTGTTCATAACCACCAACAAACAACAACAAATGGAAAACAGAATCCTACTACATACCTCGCCTTGTGAGCGGTCCTTAGCCTTATCACCAGATATATGTTTCATCATCCCTGGAGGGCCACATACCTGAACCAAAATGGAGAAAGTGATTCACGGTTTGAAAGATTAATCACATTTTATCCTAGTTTCTCATTTCACTTTGTTACAATATTTATTACAAGTAATATCAAGAGAATATATACAGCAGATTACACATCGGTTGATGCTGAAGTATGGTAGATAATTTCCATACACGAGTTGCCTAACAACCTCAACAAGGTCTCAGACAAATCCATTGTAGAGTTTCCTACTGTAACCAACTCTCAGGCAGTAGTTAGAAGTCTGATAACAGTTTGAATAGTTACACATGGAAAACAGATCATTTGCATGCTTAAGTTGAACATGTATGAGCTTGGGTTGTCGTGCAAGAGAATCAATTTGGATAATGTAATTATGCCTAGCTGAACTGTTTAGGCAATTCAAATAAAAACTTTATTGAATTTTGAAATGCAGAACAGGAAGCATCACTCACTAGTATTAGAGCATCATCACCGGGGGCAGGCAAGCCTTTCACAGCCATATCCTTTGAGATGAAACCCGAACCTCCTTTCCAATTTTTCGAGGGATTGTCTACAGTGTAGAATACCTACAAAGTTTTTGCAATAGAAAACAAATTTTCCAGTTCATATCCTCTTTAAGCTTAACTTTATATACACAGAATTCTTACCTTCAAATTAGGATGGCTAACTGCCAGACTGTCCAAATGCTGTTTGAGCAATATATCATCGGGAGAAACATTGGCGTAAAGCAGTGACACCTGTTCAGTTAAAATTCATTATTATTCAACAACTTTGAGCCGATACTTTAGTCATTACTAATGTAGGTGGTCACACCAATTGGCCTATTACAGTTGCTGAATGTAACAATGAGTTTAAATAAATAAATGATATACACTTGAAAGAAATAAGTATGCATAAAGGGTAATTTCACCTGTGACAAAATACATGTACATGCATTAACTTATGATACAAGCTAGATAACTTCTGAACCGCATCAGGCATGATCTATAAAATTTAAAAATCAAAAGGAGGAAGAAAAGGGAAATTTTGAGTCTAGCAGAAAGTTTCATCTGAAAAGGAAGAGGATAGAGAACATAATTATTAAAGCTCAATTATTTCACTTTAAGATTATATTAATTTTCTGTTTAATTATTTTAGTTTTATTAGTTTTCCTATTTAGATTTTCCTTATTTATTAGAGCACAGGTAATTTAGCTAAAGGGCTGATTTATATAGTTCTACCATTTATTAAATTCATTTATACATAAGTAAAGTTGAGAGTATTTTCTATTTATCTCTTTTGCCTTCTTGACGGATAACTAGATGCTTGGGGTAAAAAAGGCTATTTACCTTGATTGTAGATATCTATTTGAGTTAGCACGTGTGTAAGGACTAATTAACCTAAACTTAAGAGAATCAGTGAACCTTAATTAAGGGGACTAAATGGAGGTGAATTTCGACTTCATGCAACTGAAGTTAGGTAGATTCTAGATAACTTTCTGTCCAAGTTAGAGGTGTTTGCTTCACTTGTCAGTCAAAAATTAGGTCCTCAACAGAAGATTTTAAGACATGCTTGTTGGAATATCAGAATCCACATTGGTTGTCCAAATAAAAATATATATTTTATAAAGGAAAAATGTAAAATATAAGTTTTTCAAACTTTAGTTTTAAGTGAATAGACCATTCAAACTTTATTTGAGTTTATAAACTTTTGAAAGTTGAAATTTCAAAAAACGAACTAATTTGACCAACATACCCTGAAAGACACGCTTCACGACTTCACCCGCCTCCAATCTTAAGTGAGCTGAAGTCGGGAAGAGCATCTACGAGGGTATGTTGATCAATTTGGTTCGTCTATGGAGTTCCAAACTTTCAAAAGTTTATAAACTTAAATTAAAGTTTAAATAGTCTATTAAACTTAATTTAAAATTTCAAATGGCTAAAATGAAATTATCTCTTTTATAAAAGGTTTAAAAAAAAAAAAAAAAAAAAAACACTTTAATAGAAAGATACATGAACCGGTGGTTAATTGGCTTAAACCATTTTAACCATACGCAAGCCCAGAAATATTATAAGACTCCAAAGTGACCAAAATAAATTGGATGACAACATGAACTCCACCACTTTCTCAAATGGGCCAAATTTTATATTTTATGATTGAGATCTCTTTATATCTATCTAAGTTGCACAGAAACGGGGACGTTTCCAATTTCGGAAACTGGGACGGAAACGGGAAACGGGAAACGACAATTTTAAAAACACCGGAAGCGGGGACGGCTAATAAAACATAATAATTTATACTATTATCGAATTAAAGCTGTATAAAAAGTTGAAGATAACTGGAAGGGAATTCAAACTATGGTTGAAATTGCAAAAAAAAAAATTTTATTAAGTCGGACGAAATGTCAATAAATGTCTTTTAAAACATACCATTTATCCTATATAATTTTTTTCCCTTTCTCAAATTGGACATGTCACAACCGTGTTTCTAAGGTGATTCCGGAATGTCCCCATTACGGGGACGTTTCGGGTACGGGAAACGGCAGTCAGACGCCGTTCCCGTGCATCATAGATATCTATATAAATATATATAAACAATAATTTATGATGGAGTTCCCTTAACATACTTCTATCTATATTATATTTTATTTCTCAAAAATACAAGAACGCTTACCTGAGTCTTATCATCTGGATTTTTCAGTATTGCCTCAATCACCTGAAGCATTGGAGTGATACCTGAGCCACCAGCAATCTAGAAGAACAAGACAGTCAAAATCACAAAATTTTATTTAGTTTGACAAATCTATGGCTCTATGACCTTGACGAACTCATACCATTCCAATGTGTTTCTTCATGTTGGGAGAGTATCTAAGCTTTTCAATGGGCCTGCAAGAAATAAATGCATTTAAATGTAGAATTAATTATTAAATAACATCCAATTGATAGTTATCAATGCAAATGATGTACCCTTTCACTTCAACCACATCCCCTGGTTTTAAGCTTGCAAAATGCTGACTCATCTTTCCCTCTGGATACACCTGCAAATGTTTAAAAGTTAATAAGAAAGTGGTTTATGAGGGAGCAGTTCATCAAAGGTGCATGGCCACCTTGTGGCACAAAGAAGAAGGAATGTCAAAATATGCATTTATAAAAATATACCTTAATTAATAAGTCAAAATATCCCTTAGAGTCTGGATCTGATATAGGAGTGTACCTGAAAACGTAAGCATAGTAAATATAACTCTATTTCTATAAACTCAAATAAACTACCACCAAGACAACTGAAAAAGAGATCATCAGCTGTCACTCCAGAACAAGGGCTTCAAAATAAGTGCATAAAATTCACAATAATTATCCAGGAGACAGCATAAGTTACTGATTATGTTTCCACCACTCTTGTCACAAGGAAAGAAACTAAAATGATAGTAAGAGCATTAGAAATATAAGGTTAACTTGCCCCAGAGCAGCAAGCAACATTTATAAATCCCTTATTCGTAAGAAAAAATGTGTATATAGAAAAATTAAGATAACATTTTCAAATATTAGAACTACAGAAAGCAGGCTCCAGTTATTCTCTTTCTAACTTTGAAACTCTTCACAGCTAGCAAACTCAGCATGAGAGCCGCAATTCTCAAAGAATATATTTCATTCTATGTGTCCAAGTGCTACCTAGTTAAATCAAGATAAACAGTAGGCGCCTAAATTCAAAATTGGAAAATATCATAAGAGTACAGATGAAGTAACGGCAAACTTGAGCAATGGTAGAAAATGTTTGATTCAAACAAAAGCATCACTACAAAATCAAAGTATGTGAAGCACCAGATCAGTAATAGAAAACATAAGCAAAAAAAATGACGTATAAATAAAAGTCTGAACAGGAACACTTACGGCCGTATGACGTATTTGGTTTTTCCTTCAGCATCTTGTCCTAAGGGAGCCCTTCATTTGCAATAATACATCATCACAATGTTCGCTTAATGAGTTTTCAAAACATTCTCAAGGAGATCCTCAATAAATGTTGAGCTATTTTTCTTTTGTTTAAGAGGGGCGTAAGAGAAGAATGGAAAATACCTTGTAATGATGCACGAAGCAACATCCAAACCCAATTTAGCAGATGGATCAAATGCAAACCTACCATTTTGAGGATGAAATGGAAGAAATAAGTCCGGATGAATCCAATGTTAAACATAATTTAGAAAAAGAAATCATGTGTGTCATTGCTGCAAACAAAAGTAGCTTTTAAACTTTACATATAACTTCTCAACTTGATGGAATCAATGATACCACAACCCAATAACCTACTTAAGATCTGGTAACATGCCAGGAAAAAGAGGGAGAGACAGATCACTTTATAGAAAAATCCACACAAACCAATGCTAAAATTTCAAGCTTAATCAATAAAGAACAAGCAGAAATCTTACACTAAGCACGGTCACATGAAAAAGATTATTGGAAGGGTTTAGGGCATATAGAAACATAATTAAAGTTACTTCAGTATGTACTTGATAACATGGCATATCCCAGTAATGAATGAAATCATGAAGTGGTATAAAAGGCATTTGTAAGTACACACATCCCACATGCTAAACATGTGACTCATTACGCAGGTCTGTGCAGATTGCAGACACTATGGTATTGGAAAAGGAAGAAACCTTCAACGCTGCTTAATATTAGCATTATACAATAATAAGCACACATATAAAGAGGCGACCAAACATAAATTTAGTTCACCTAGCAAATGAAACAAACAGACTACTGAAGGTTTAAGTTCGCCTTTCTCTGTCAAATCTAGAAGCAAGGTTATGCCTTAAATTCAAATCTAGGAACAAGGCTTCCATCTAGGAAACAAAAGGATCCCCTATTTTCAAATTCTGGATGGAGCTGAGGCAGCATGCAAACACTCTTAGTGACTAAAAACAAGGAAGGCACTAGATTTCCCAAGAAGAAGAAAAAGGGGGCTTAATCTAGAGTGTTAAAAATATCTGCAGCAAGAATAATAAATAAATAAAATTATTAAAGAATAAATAAAAAAAAAGGAGTAAACTTGTTCTGGGAATATGAACATAAGGTATTGCAAGAAAAAATTTAAACTTTCGAGATATAAAAAGAGCACTTGATAGGCACCAAGGTTTTACATTTCAAAGTGTTAATACTGCGTGGCAAACTTCAAACAATACAATGGTTAGCCTTCTCTTCTGAAAGCAAGATATGGTTTAACAAGCCATTTGATAATATCAAACTCATTTCCAAATAGAGAGGGCTTAAATCAATAGAACATACCTGAACAAATGGGTGTTATGGCTGACCCTCACAGTGTCTCGGAGTTTGAATTCAATCCATTTATCCGGATTAAGAGCTAACACAAGATAAAGATAAACACTTAGTTCCCAAGAAGATTGCATTCAGCTTTAGATAGGACAATCATAAAACAAAAATCAAACGGATGGAATCAGCAAACACTTAAATAGACTTAATAATTTAAACTTATTGAGTGATTAACTGCATTGGACCTTGTGACTAAAAATCTCAGAACAGAGACATACCGATTTTTGGACCAGTCTCTTCTTTGATTTCGTCCAAATGAGCCTATAATTAAAAAACCACAATAGATCTTCAGAGTACAAATAAACCCAACGTAACCCAACCAAATGTACTCTACGATCAACATGTATTAACCAACTTATATAACAAAACATCCAAACAGCTGATAAAAAATTTAACGATGTAACAAACTGGCATCAGCTCAACAAACACAACTGATCGGAATAGCAAAGCGATCAAGGAGCAGTGAACATTGCATAAATGGAAGGTTAGAGAAATGACAGATGAAACATTACCAAGTTAGGCGAGGTAAAGTAGTAGTAATAAGAGAATCCACCAGAAATAGCAGCAAATGCGGCAACGGGAAGTCTATAAATGGACTTGGATTGACCTCGAAAGGCATTGTTGTACGCCATTGGAGTAGCTTTAGCCAGTCTCTTGAAGAACATCGTTGCCATTTTTGTCAGTTGAGAGGAAGAGAATCCAATCAACGCTGATGACGAGTGTCACTGAGGGTTTCGAATTCCAACTTTAAAATTTTCCAATTTTCAGTGAGGAATGGAGAATGGTAACATGTGTTCGCGTCTATTTTAGAATTTGTGAATCTGCTGGCGTGGATGCTAATTATTGGGAAAGAGTGGACCTCATTTTCAGCCACTGGAATTTTGCCACTTGTTCTACTTTGACTTTGTTTTGTAGGGAGCTCTAATAATCAGCACTGTCAGACGGGCCAGCCCGTGGCCCGTCCGTCCGTACCCGCGGGTACGGGTTTACACGGTCACGGGATTGAAAAAGCCCGCATTCAGACGGATCAATAATTGAGACCTGTGCGGTTCGCGGGCGGGCACGGTTAAAGCCCGTGTTGTCGATATACATAGATATAGATATAATATTCTGAACTTAGTTAAAATAATTTCTAATCTAAAAATTAATAAAAGAAAATTAATCCACTTGTGTGGTTGTAGAACAGACAAAACAAAGTTAAACCACTCTCTTTGTGGTTGGGAAACACAAAACAAAACAAATACCACTATATTAAAGCCATGAAAAGAAAATCAACTCCGACGTCCGTAGTTCCTTTGTAAACCTGTTTCACATGTCGCTAATCCAACACACGTATAATAATTTATAAATTTCTTCATCAAACATTGCAAAATCATTCATCAAACAACAATTCAAATTTATAATAATTATCTTGACATCGCATTACTTCATCAACAAAATCAATTGATCCAAAATAAAAACTAATAAAGGAGTACTAGTACTTAATAATTCAATGGCCATATAGTCTAAATTTGTCAAGCCAATCATTCTTCTTCCAAATCATTAACAACATTATTGGAATCTCCTCTCGATAATGTTTCATTAACTAGCATCTCATTCTCAACACAATCATCATCTGTAAAAAGAAAACATCAATCAATAAAATTAACACAAATATATGTTTATCATAAAAATATTGAGAAAAATATTACCATTAGAAATATAGCCAAGCAACCAATTACGTGAACAAATTAGGGCTTGCACATTTTTTGGAATAAGAGAACTACAATATTTGTTCAAGACCCTAGAACCAATGCTAAAAGCAGACTCGGAAGCAACTGTAGTAATTGGAATGCTTAATAGATCACTCGCCATTTGAGACAAATTAGGAAATCTTGATTGATTGTCCTTCCACCATGTCAATACATCCATACTAGCGAAATGCCCGTATTCAAGAGTTGGTTCTTCCAAATACCTATCTAATTCACTTTTTTCAGAAATAGATTCACTCATACGGCCTAAAATACGTATAGCATCCTATAGATAAAAAAATAAAAATAAAAATACGTTAAGGTTAATAACATCATTTAATGGAGTGTAAATAACATATTATATAATTGAATTAATAATACTACTTACATCGGCCCCTGCCATGAGCACTCCACTGCCAACTGGTCTTGTTTTTGGAGGAACACATGGTTGTGAGGATGGGGATAAATTAGAGTAGTCAGAAAACAATAAGTTCATATTTGCTCTAATTTTCTCCATCCTGTTGAATACACCATTTGCATCTTCGATCTCTTCAAAACACCCTTTCACCAACTGAAGCTTCATTCTAGGATCTAGAACCGCACTGATTGATAAAATATCACTATAATCATCCCAATATTTATCGAACTTCAATTGCATACTATGAACCATTTGCTTGATAACTTGGTCTGTGCTACATTTGTATTGAATAAGTAGCTTCTCAATCTTCCAAATTTGTAGAAAATACAAATTTGAAGTTGGATAACTAGAGCCCGATATCAAGGTGGTTATAGTATGAAAAGGTTTCAATATGTCACATATTAGCTCTCCTCTTTCCCATTCTTCTCTTGTAGGGCACGAATTATAGTCATCAACATGCATACTTAATAACTCAAATGCATTTCTATACTTCAATGCACTCTCAAGCATCACATAGGTAGAATTCCACCTTGTCGACACATCAAGACGCAAGTGAACACCCCCTTCAATACCTTCCTCAATGACCATCTCTTGAAATTTTTTCTTTCGAGATTCAGCCCCTTTCACATACTTCACACTCTCCCTAATCTTTTGTAGTGCATCCTTAACTTTCAGCAACCCATCTTGAACAATTAAGTTGAGAATATGCGCACAACAACGCACATGAAAAAATTTTCCCCCACATGGCAACTTATTTCTTCTGGACAATGAATATTTCAACTTTTCCTGCATATTATCATTTGCACTTGCATTGTCCAAAGTAATTGAGAATATCTTATCAACTACACCCCAATCCTGTAAGATATCAAAAACTTTATTCGCCAATTGTGTTCCACTATGAGGTGGAGGAAAGCTAGCAAAGGCCAATATCTTATTCTTCAATTTCCATTCATTGTCAACATAATGAATGGTCACACAAATATAACCCTCAATGGAACAAGCTGTCCAAACATCAGATGTAAGACAAACTCTACCGGGAATCTCCTTTAACACCTTCTTTAGTTTCTCTTTTTCTACCTCATACAACTTCCAAACATCAGATCCTATTGTATTTCTAGTGACAAACTTAATATCTGGGTGTAAATATGCTAAAAGATCCCTAACAGCTTCATACTCAACAAAAGAGAAGGGAAAATCGTGTCTAATGATTGCCATAGCTAGTTTCTCTCTAACAATCTTTTGGTCAATCTTTTGGAACTTAAGTTTTGATGTATATGACTCAAGAATCTCGTTAACATGGGGCTGATCCGATTTAGATGCATTTAGAACTCGACAGGTTTTCTGATGACGTGTCAAAGTCGAGGTCCCATAATTTGTTCCCCCTCCATTGTATATTTTATTACAAGCATTGCATTTTGCCTTAGGCTTTCCATCTATTATTCCTAGAGGAGTAAAATAATTCCAAACATTAGAAAGTAGTTTAGGTTTCTTACTTGATTGTTCACTACTTCTATCACTAGTA
This sequence comes from Cardiospermum halicacabum, assembly GCA_031304145.1. Taxonomy (NCBI): domain Eukaryota; kingdom Viridiplantae; phylum Streptophyta; class Magnoliopsida; order Sapindales; family Sapindaceae; genus Cardiospermum; species Cardiospermum halicacabum. The sequence continues at coordinate 20,275,398 of CM062396.1, forward strand.
CCACCAGCGCCATCCGCACCGTGAGAGTCAATAGGATGACTTTGTGGTTCCACTCCAATTGTTTCTATTCTTTGTTGTTCCATTCTATATTTGAATATATAAAATAATACCTGTAAATAAAACATGATATGTAAAATAAAATTGACAATGCTTAATTTATTAGAGAAAATTTTACTTTTTTTTAAAATTATTTATTCTTAACAAATTATATAACTATCTCAGTGGAATTCAATTTTCATAAGAAAAAGAGAAGAATTTTAATAAAACCTAAAGATAAATTAACCAACAAGTATATAAAGAAAATTATTACCCAACTAAACCATTTAAACATTCATCAATTGGAAGCTTTAAACTCCATATACATTATTCATAAATTGACAAATTCCCAAATAAAAATCACAAATTGACAAGCCCTGTAACTAAACTAAAAATTGGATATTAAAACTACAAGTCTTCAGCTTAATTCCAAAATATCAATATTACATCCATAATTCACATAAACAATTATAGAAACATTACCCAAAAAAACAAAACATCATAGAAACATAAAAATTATAAAAATTCCAAATTTTCATATCAAGATCCCACCATAATTCACCATATAACAAAACATCACAAAAACATAAAAATAAATCCAAAATTTCATATCCAAACCCAACCAGAATTCACCACATAATCAACTCGTATAATCAAAATCAGGAAATAACTACGTACCAAACTATGGAACAAAGGCGAACCGTGCGAGTTGAGAGTTGAGACCAATTATCACCATGAGTGTTGGAGTACGAGAGAGAGCAACGATCGCAAACCGAGCGCAAAGACAAAAGTTAGGGTTTTAATTTGTTGTGGGGTAGTGGGTTTGAAAATCTAATTTTACCTTTCGGTGAGTATTCTATTATTTTATTTTTAGTTATAAATATTAATATTCAAAAAATAATTAAAAAATATGGGCTTACCCGCGAGTCACCCGCACCGTACCCGTACGGTTACGGGTTTTAATGAATACGGGTTTAAAAAAAGCCCATTGTTCACGGGTATAAAATATAGGCCAGTGCCCGTAATGGGCGGACGGGTACGGGCTGCCCCTCGGGTACGGGCCCAATATTGACAGTGCTACTAATAATCAGTTATGATGCTCTAACGATGGGACATGGTCAAGTTAAGTTTGACATTCAGGCCCACTTCTGGCCCTTTTCTTTTGGGTTGTTCGAGGCCCATCTATCCTATCAAGTTGTGGGCCGCACAATTCATTACTGGAAAGGAATGGACAATCCCTTCAAATTGCACAAGTCCCAAGTGGGCTAAACTCCATGGAGATGTGGATCACCGTTGGTCATATAGGGCCTGTTTGGATAGACCTGGTTTCTGGCTTTTTTGACTTCTGACTTCTGAAATCTGTTTCAGATGGTGTTTGGGTAACTAGCAGAAGTGCTTCTGCCCTCTTAGAAGCTCTTCCAGATGAAGTAAAAAATATTAGCTTCATGAAAATGACTTTCACTTCTCTTCTTCTACAGACAAAAGTCAAAAGTAGAAGTAATCCTAAAGAATGCCATAGTGCAAATCATGTCAAGAATAGAAGCAATTTTAAGAAGAAATAAAAAACTTTTATCTTAAAATGAGACTTATTTTGGGTTCTATTTTTAATATTAACTAGACTTTTGAACCTATGCATAATAAAGTGCATACTAAAAATATTATTTTAAAAATATATACATAAAAGATAAATATAAATATATAATAATATTTAAAAAATTCAACTGTGATATTTGTAGCAACATATATATTTGTGGAAAGACCTTTTTAAATATAATATTTGTTGTGAAATAAGTATTTTAAAAACTTTATGATTAGTTACTCTAAATATTGCGACATATAGTTGACTGTGACTGAAAACTAGATTTTTGAGATAAAGACCATACTACTTAGTGGTTGTTCCTAGCTCTTGTTTATAGTTATAGTAAATGACATTGAAATAGAAAACTATCTCCTATTAAATTTGAAAGGTAACCTTGAATCTAATGGTGTCAACATAAGTCATGGTACTAATACCTTCTGCCGAACAGTTGGACCCTAAATGACTTTAACTTTCAGTACTCTTGTTCCTAATTATGTGAGGATCAGTCTTGTCCCATTGCATAATCCTGCCGAGTAGTCAATATTTCTCAATAACATACTTTGTATACTAATATTAAGTTTAAGTTCATGCAGAGGTAAACCCGAATATTTGATGGTATTCAAGAATTCTAGAGAGTGGAGGTTAGTAAATATATTGGTTATTGTATCCGACTAACACACTAAATCCTAACTGTAGTAAATCCTTTCGTCATTAAGATTCAGTGATATCAAGTAATCGTTTACCTCTTCCATAATATCTAACGTTGGAGCTAGTATAGCGCACTCCTACAAGTATGTTGGATCATTCAAGTGCCAATAGAACGAAGGATATATTCCTTTAACTATAGAGTTGATTGGATTTTCTTTCTTTCTTTTTATCAACATATATTCAGGTTTGTTGATTTTGTTGACTCCGATATTTTTTCTTGTCGGTACCATCATAGACACTCCAAATTCAGTTTGTAAAATTTTTTAAATCAAGACACTCTACAATAGATGTCATAGATTGGAGTTTCATATTCTTAGTCGATCTCAGAATCACGCGGTACTCCCAAAGAAATGAAGAATTTATCGTTGATTGACCACTTGGTTTCTTTTTCATACAAAAATCAATACTGATTAAATATTTTCTTTTTAATTAGCTAATGGAAACAAATGAAGAAGAGATAATTGAGTATGGTTGATTTTATTATACCTTTATAAATACTATTAAACATTTTTTAAATTTAAAGCAAAATAAATAATTGAATTTTCTTTTATTTAATAATACTTTTATTTTTCTTTTATTGGTTGCCGTGTCTAAACTAATTTTAGTGGTGGTATTATAATTTCTTTTATATATATTGCATTCTATTAAGAACATAGGTAAATAAATTTTAAGAAAACATTACAGATTAAATAAACAAATTAAATTTAAAAACAATATTTCTCATCAATTAAGGAAATATTATGAAGTTTGATATTCGAAATTGCATCTCCGTCTATCGCCGGATTGTTAGTCTCTATCCGCGTTGTGCTATTCGTCTTCGTTCTCCTTGCATCAACCGCAAATCTCCAATATCGCTATTGGACTTTGTTGTCGTCGCTGTAACGAACGAAAATTGGGGTTAGTAGACAGATGTCTAAGATCAGATTAATTTAGGACACTTAGTAAAGAAATCTGAAAATTTTGTAAAAATAATATTTTCCTAAACTACAGGGGAATATCTGAAATTCTACCTAAATATATAAACCCTAGTTTTCATATAAGGTTTGACGACCACTACCCAGACAATAATAATCTCTATTGATTAGATATTTCTAAGACACTAGTATGGATTAATCACGAGATTTCCTAAACCCTATCATTCCTAAAATAACTAAAATCAGAGCAGCTCTTCTTGTTTTCTCTAAAACAAGAAATTTGAACATATTTCTCTTGAATGTGTTCTCTTGGAGGTGAGAGATAGTACCATTCCCTTTGAATCCAAGTTTTTCCAGCAAGTAATCTAGTTTCTTAATGTTGTTTTGTGGGCTATAAATCAGATAGGGTTAAACAGATTTCAAATTTGATGTTAATCTCGTGATTAATCCATACTAGTGTCTTAGAAATATCTAATCAATAGAGATTATTATTGTCTGGGTAGTGGTCATCAAACCCTAACCCTAGAATTTTGGGATTTTTGGTATTGACAGCTTGATGATTGATTTTGTGTATTTTGTTTATTCCGTAGGAGACGAAATTGCAGAGGTAACTCAGCCGGTAGATTAGTCAGCTTGATTGTGGACTTCAGAAGTGAGGTTGACATTCTCGTTTTAAATTCCATAGCTTGTATGTTGTGTGTTTTGCATTTGTATGCTGAGTTGCTAGCATGAATTGTATTATTTGCATATAACCTGAAAATTGAGATGTTTCTAAATGCTATTACATTATAAAATAATAATTAGGTGTTATATCATCTACTGTTGATGAATTCTGAAATATGGAGATAATCTGAATAATCTGGATATAATCTTGTTGCCCTCAAGATAGCAACATTAGTAGGATTTATGACATGTCTAGGGATAGAGGTATCTCATATTAGAAACTGAAATTTATGGCTTCGAGTGCCAATTATTACCGCAAGTTTACTGCATTTAAGCTTTGGCTATTCTGGGCTTCGGTCGTTTTGGACTTCGGTCATTCTGGGCTTCGGTTCTTCTGGGCTTCGATCATTCTGATTCTGACATAGTGGTGTGATCTCATTTAATGTGGTCTATAAAAAATGTAATTATTGTAAATGTCTGGTTTAAAGATTGTTTGAAATGTTGAATTGGACATAAATCAAGTTAACACCTTAAATTGGTTGCCCTGCAGTGTGGTATAAGTTTTGGGAAGCTAATAATAGCTAAAAATTGGAGAGTTATCAAGCAAACTAAAATCAGACTTGTAAATTTTGAAATCTAGAAAATTCATATAACAGAGGGTAATAACAAGCACATGTTGAGAGAAGTGTGTTCGTCAACCTTAAAAGTCAACTTGATAGAAACGTTGGTGAAGCATAATAATGAAGGGTTGTCGAGAGGCTTCCATCATCAACTTTTAAACCCGATAGACAGTAGGTAATGACGAATAAATTATGAGCAAATGCAAGCCTTGTCATTCGTCAACTTTAAAAATCAACTTCACATAAGGGTTGGCGAGACATAATAATGAGTGGTTGTCGAAGGGTTCCCTTCGTCAATTCTAAAAATCAATTAGACAAAATGTGTTGGCAAACTTGATGACTAGAACTTGGCGAACAAGGTCTTTCGTTAACTTTCACACCTATATAACAGTAGGCAATAGTGAGCACATGGCGAGCGAGCCCTTGTCGAGAACTCTCATTCGTCATTCCACAAACCTTTTCGACAGAGAGGTTGGCAAGCACTTAGCGAAGCTATGTTAAACCAGGCCTTCATCATTTCGAATTTTTTTTATTGGATGATGAAGCCTTGACAAACTTGTAAACAAAAAATTTTGCTTCTGGGGCGTTGCCTCAGTATCCATACGAGGGTGTTACCGAAATTGCCGGCTTCACAATCGCAGGGTGTTACCGATTATCTAAAATATTAGCCTATTAGATGACCTTCTGAGTTACTGTAATAGCATTAATAAGTCTGAATAAATCAGTAATTAAATGACACGGTGATATTTGCTTATTGGCTAAATGAAAAGAAAACAACACAATTTGTTGACTGTAGGATTGTATTATGGATTTTATTAGGAGTTTTAGAAGAATGATAGAAACCGTGTTATGTGCTTCCATGTTAAATCCAAGCATAGGATCATGTATGTTGGAATGTATGAGTGTCAACTAGACTAATGATAGTCTAACCCTATTGTTTTTCTCCATTTCTTTTATTGGTTTCTGTTATGTGGAAAAATCTCGGATGGGTATAGGTATCGCGATTAGTTAGCCAATATGGATACTTCACCAGAGCATGAGCATGCATCAGTATTGTTATCTTCATACTACTTTTGATACTATTTACAAATTAAGACTTTGAGCTGTTTATTTCTTTAGTTAACTACAAATGAATAGTTGGAACTTTGTTTTTCATTGGGATATTATTTTACATTGGGAATTGTAATTTCAATTAAAGATTTGTTTTTCATATTTTATTTTCTCTTTTTGAATTATTAATAATGAGTTTCTGAATTTTGAATTTGTGTGATGTTAATACTAGCCGAACAGGTTCTGTATTTTGTTACATTGTATGTTCTGCTTAACGGTCGGCTCTACATCCTGATTCCTACAAGGGTGGGAGTTTGCCGTTATAGTCGCGATAGTCGTTGTTGGTCTTCATGAATCTGGCGTCAATCTCCAATCTTGACCAATAGACATCTTCGTCGCAATATTTGTCTCCAGTCTCCATGTATGGGCCGCCAATATTTACTCTCCTCTAGTAAAGCAAAGGTAAATAATTTTATTGTGAAGGTTAGTAATTATATTTGATACCATTGGAGATTGGAATACGATGAGAATTGGAGCGATGTTGATTGGAATTCGATGACAAAATATTGAAAGTAGGATTGTTGAGAAAAAAATTGGTTAAATTAGTTTATGAATTGGTGATTTTGATGTTCTTAACTTATAAGTTTAAATCATATTGTGTTGTGTATTTTTAGTGTTGTATTTATTGATTGGATTTTTAATGCAGGAAGGAATTGAAGTTGTGGTTGAATGCGATCCATCTAAGGTAGCTTCTCGTTCAAAGAGAAGTAGGACCACAAAAGTTCATAATTTTTTTAAAGGTAAATTCTGGAGTGATTCTCTGATTTTAGCACAGGCAATTTGTTTAATAATGATTGAATTTAAAGTGGTGATCATTTTGTGTTTGTGTTTGGCAATACAAATTGAGTGGTAAATTAGCTTTTCACATAGAAGCAAATTTCAAACACTTAAATGGTGAAGTCTACTTTGTCTTTGTCGTTTGATGTATTATGGTTCTTTTTCATGTTGTTCCATTCTAATCATTCGTCTCTTTTTCCATTATCGACTAAAGACAAAGCTAACCAGCATGTCAGTAGCCTTGTCATTGCCTCAATTTACATTTGCAGCATTATTCCTTGATCGGCCTCAATTAAACATATACATATGTGGAAGACTAGAAGTGAGGTTTCATACAAAAAAAAGGGTGACATTTTTACATTGCAGATGCTGACTTTAGTTTATCAGTAGTAGGACCGAAAGGTGGCTTGACAACTCTAATTATTATTTAAGCTAAAGGCCAATGATGACTCTTTACTAATAATTTAAATATTGATAGATCATCATGATGTCATCTACTTTACTGAATCAGGCTCTCTTTTCCAGAGAAGGTAAACATTTCTTCTTAAATCTTCTACTATTTGAGTTTATGAAATTTGGACATTAATGACTTATTTTAGCTGCAGAAAATTCTAGGATATAATAGCAATTAAGATAAGACAAGCAGGTTAATAAATTATGATTTATCAACTAAACGACAAACAGTAATTGCATGAAACTTAAGCTTTGGTAACAGTGTATCATTAAGCAAAGATCATATCTTTATGCTTGCGCTAGAGTCTGTAATGAATATAATTCTAAGGTATTGGCTTGAAGGTCCTAAAGCTGGAGAGATTGATGTATTTGCTGGAGCCCAAGATAATATCAGAAGGAATTTAAATGGGGAATATTAGATTGGCGTATATGTTCACAACACAGAAAAGCTCTCTCCTGTGAAGCTCAATAAAGAAAGAGAAGTTATATTGGGTTGATGTATGTGAATTCCTGTCTATCTCATTGTTCTTTTTATTGAAGTAAGGAGGACGTAGGGATGACAATGAGTTAGGTTTGGGCGGATTAGAGTGAACCCAGACCCGAACCCGTTAAAGTGTCATCTACCCGAACCTTACCCGAACCCGCCACAGGTCTGGTGGGTTTGGATCTGGTTTTTATCCGCGAATTCCGGCTGACCCGTGGGTATACCTAAAAAATTTTTAAATAAATAAACTGTCACATTACACAAGAGGAGATTGTCTAATGCATTTAAATTAATCCTGGAATCATCATCAATTTAATCCTGTTATCATCACCAATTTCAACATTCATATAGTCCACTTATAGTATAATTTATGACTTAAATAAACAATGTCCATCAACAACTTGAATAAACAATATCCTTCAACAACTTAAATAAACCACTTATATCCCAAAATAAGGTGCTTAAATATGATAAACAAAATAAAATATTCTAAAATATGATAAATTCTTAACAAAATAAATATAAAACTATTATTTTTTAAAGATTTTATTATAAATGTATATATTTTTCTAATATTATACGAGTTTGGGTTTTGGTAAGGATATGTTTCTTTATTCGAACTCGAACCCGAGACTGACATGGGTGTATCTAATCCTGACTTTTGAAGACTTTTGATGACCTTTATAAACTTTAAATGTCATAAAAAATCTGCAGGTATCTAATCATGACTTTTGAAGACTCTATAAAAGTCATGGGGTATCTAATCATGACTTTTAAAGACTTTTAAAATGTCTTCAAAAGTCATGAGATATCTAATCATGACTTTTATAGACTTTTAAAAAGTCTTCAAAAGTTTTGGGGTATCTAATCATGACTTTTATAGAGTCTATAAAAGTTTTGGGGTATTGTAATTTTCATGACTTTTAAAGACTTTTAAATTTGACAGACTTTTATAGACTTTTATAGATTTTTTTAACCAGTTAAGGAAATTTAAAGTTAAAAAATTGTCTTCTCCTTTCCACACAAACTTTGAATGATTTTGGAAGACTTTAAAATATTAACAAATAAAAACTCAATTTCAACCCCATAAGTTATTTCTTTTATTTATTTATTTATTTATTACTTTATAATTATGAAATATTTTGGAATTGTCTATATGTAATTTTTTTCAATAATATTTTTGTCTACTTTTATCAAGTGTTATATTTTTTGTTTTATTGAAACAACGATTTTATTTTTATCATTTATTTATATTATAAAAAAGATTATCTTATTCAATCAATTACATTCAACAAATATTTACAGATTGGATAAGAAAGTGTAAACATAATAATAATTTACTCAGTAAATTTATAGAGGGAAAAAATACACAACAATTGAAAGAAAAAAGGAGGAAAAAATTTATAAAATATGGATATTAGGATAAAGTAAAACTTATTAGAACTCATGGTTGACGCCAGCAATCGTGGATGAGGTAATCTTTAGTAAGATTATTATTCAAAATAATACTTCTTGCTCTTAAAAAAAATTATGCCAAAAGACTTTTTATTCTCAATATTAATGAACTTTCATCCATTCTTAAGAACTATTTGAAAGTTCTATAAAAATTACCAATTAACATATGGAATTCTATGAAAGTCATTAAAAGTCTGTAAAAATTATTAAAAGTCTACAAAAATCATTTATAAAAATTCATCAAAGATTACAAAAATCATCAAAAGTATATTTTAGAAGTCTATAAAAGTCATTGCTTGATTTATAAAGTCTATGAAAGTCTATAAAAATCTTCGAAAGTCATTCACTTTTTAAAGTCTATAAAAGTCTGTAAAAGTCTACAAAAGTTGTGATTAGATACCGGCCCCTTATATTATTTTTAAACCCAAACTCGATACATGAACCTGATACCTGAATCCATTGTGGGTTAGCGAGTCGGGTACCCACGGGTAAATGGGTTGGTAGGTAAAATTGTCATCTCTAGTAAGAGGAGAAGGAGACCAAGCCAATGTTGTTGTTGTAGACAAAATACGAATTGCTTGGCCTTCAAATTTAGTATTCTGGGCATATATGGACCACGTGATGCTTGAATTGAAATTACATTATATAATTAAGAAAATCAAATTCATTGATTTGATGGATACTTTTGCTTACATCAAGGAAGAGGGTTGTTTGCTATGCAAATGGCTGCGTAACTGTAGTTAAAGCAGACTAAGTTTAGTCTTTATTTCTACATATTAAATTAAGATGTAGTCTATTGGTCAAGATTGGAGATTAGTCCTATATGCATGGAGACCCACAATAAGTAATACAACGGTAATAGAGTCCACTGGCGAGATTGGAGATTTGTGGCTGATACACAGAGTCAAATTGTGAGCCGTTGACAATAAAAATTGGAGATAAATAGTAGCAAACACAAACAAATCGCTTTATGGAAAGTGAGTTATTTTTATGAAAATGAGAACGACGTTGTTTCGTATAAGTGAGATGCTATTAAGGTGGAATGATGTGCCATCTTGCTCACTCTCCTATTTTAATTAATTATTGTCATATGTTAACAACTAATTGAATGGGCTTATATCTTACGTGGTACTCCCGGAGTAAGGTAGTCTTTTCCAACAAAGTAAATCATCCTGAGGGTTTGGGTTGAAAATTATCTCTAATACGTTTCATAAACAATATCTCAAACACTAATTGAAATGGTAAATGTTGTTACCAAACACAATGGAATAGCTAATTAGAATTTAAATGCTAATTAAAAATTAGGCATAAGGGTATCAGGAGTCCTTAAACTTGACTATGTTGTTCAAGTTTGCCCTCTAGCTTCACAAATGGTAATTTTAACCCTCAACTTGTTAATTTTGGGTTAATTAAGCCCCTTTTGTTGATATGAACCTTTTCAATTCAACTATTTTTACTGCCAGCTCAACCTCCACATCTATGAAAATAACTTAATTGACTTAATAATTGGAAGTTGAGGGACTAAATTAACCATTTGTGAAGTTGGAGGGCTAACTTGAAAAATAATTCAGTGTATCTTGATACACTTATTCATAGAGTTCGCAAAATGGGTTCGGGGGTCCTGTTGACCCTAACACGAACACGAATCTGTTTAACTTGACACGACATAAACACAACATGAATTATTAAACAGGTTGTAAACTCTCGGTACGAACACAACAGGTTGTAAACTCTCAACACGAACACGACCCGATTAAAAATGAGTGGACATGAAACCACCTCGATAACACAATTAATAAACAGGTTATATTCAATCCCATATGCCAATATGAAACTGACACGTTAACTCGATTATTAAATAGGTCGATACAAATTTATTTAATAAAAATTAATTTTATCTAATAAAAATTTCATAAATAAAATATCAAAATTTAAAATTACATACACGTCCTTAATAAAGGGTCAACCTATATAATTACTCCAATACGAGCACAACATAATTATTAAACGGGTTAAATGGTTCGACATATATATATATATATATAACAAAATGTGGTAGTTTACTTTACCTTGAAAATACGACACATGGCACACACGTGACAACTATTTGTCCAATCATAATGTGCCACGTAGCACTAAATTCCCACATAAGAAACTTATAGATCACTTATTGCCTCCACTTCCTCTCTCTCATTAATTACTTCTTACTTTTCTCTTCATCTACTCCCTTATTAATTACTTCATACTCTCTCTTCGTCTACTCTAAATGTCTTTTTCTATACTCTAAAGTATATTTTTCTCTTATCTCATATATAAGCCGATTGATAAGGTTAGTCACAGATATAATTTTTCCTTCTAATGTTACCAACAAAAGTCTCTCCAATTGCAAATAAGACATTGAATCTTCAAACTGGGAGGAACAAATGATCTCTAGGCTTGAGATGCGAGTTCGATATGCTGTTGTAAGTGTTTACATCTCTTCTTTTATTGATTTGATTTTTTATGTTTAGATTTTGTGTGATTACATAATTTGAAAATATGACATGTGACACTTCATATTCCAATCAAAGTATGTCACGGACACATTTGCAACATCTCTTGAAGTTGATAGTTTTTTCTTTTAAAATAATTATATTTTTAACTTAAATATTTACTTAGCAATCAATTTTTGATACGTGACACTCCATATTCCAATGACCTTTCAATTTCTTAAACCTTCATCTCTATCCATTAAAAACAATGTATTCTTTTATATTCCGTAAAACGTTTGTCTTTTCGTATCAATTTCCACACTATAAAAATAATTTTTCACACTCTCTTCATTCTAATTTCGATTTCATAGATTTCAAGTTCTCTCTCAAATCTAAAGGTGATTGTTCTCATTTCTCCATTTTATTATTACTGTTTTACCAATTGTATTTTTCTTAATATTTCTTTTTATCCATCCATATTGTCATATATGTTTCTTTTATAATTTTTAGATCTCTCATACTTCATTTTATTCTAACATTTTATTTTATAGCTTTGCTATATATGGGTTTTTTTCCTATTTTTTTTTATTTTAGATTTGACAGTTGTGTATACAGGTGGACATCCAACTAGCGTGAGTTTCTCTCTTTTTTATTCATGTTGTTTCTCTTGTATTATTGTTTCTATTGATTTTTTTCTTCTTTATTAGAGTTTTTGCTGTTTTATTTTTGTTTTCCTATCTTACTATGTTTTGTATAATTATACGAAGAATAATAAATAAATGACACCGCTAAAATTTTCTCACATAAATCAATTTTCACAACTTTGATTCTTCTGTCTTTGGGGACATGGATTTTATAAGTTTATTCATATGCAATAGATTTGATACTTGAAAACAATTTCTCTCCAAGTTTTGTTTTTGTTCTGTTTCGTGTGAATTTATTTGACATTAATTTATTTACACGTGATATGACATACTGTTATTCTCTATTTACTCTCTCTTTCTATTTCTATTTTTATCTTTTTAGTAATTATCACTCTTGGAATCTTAATCAAAACAGAAAGAATATGCTAAAAAATATCAGTATGCTATGCATTAAATTATATGCATCAATGCACGATCATTTAAACTTTTTATTTTGTAAAATCTATCTTACATAAAAATTAAAAAAAATAATTCATTACTATAAAAAAAAACTATTTTTTCATGTTGTTTGTTCATTTCTCAATCTTCTTCTTCGATTCCTCCATTAAATCAAATTAAACGTTTTCTCTTAATCCTTTTCTTATTCTACTATTTTGTTTATTTTTTTCCTGATATCAATAGATTATTTATTTTAAAACTTTAAAAATTGATTTGGTTTTTTTCTTTTCAGGTTTTTTTCTTCTATATTTCCAACTTTGAAAAATGTAAGATTCTAATTTCATCAAATTCAATATATTTTATTACGTTTTCTTATGTTTTGTGTTACGTAATATTTTTCTTCTCTTTTACTAAATCATATTTGTGTCACTCTCAAGACACGTAATATTTTTCTTCTCTTTTTATTAGATCATATTTGTGTCACTCCCAAGACAATGGAAATGAAGAGATGGATAATGAAAATGAATAATGAAGACAATAATTAATTTTTTTAATGATTTTTTTTATATTGTAAGTTATTGTAATTAATTACTTTCATTTTTATTTCATAATAAAATAATTGTTTTTATTTATTAATAGTCAATGAAAATCAAAATTAGATCATTTTATAATAATTTGAATATGAATTATATTCTTATATCTAATTATGTATTTTTTTCACAATTCTTTCTCTAGGTAATTTTTATGTAATAATGTTTAGAATTAGAAAATCTATTGTGGTGCCAAATAAACCACAGCCAAATATCAGGCTAAGATTGCTTGAGAAAATAGTTAAAAGTTCACAGAGATAATTTCACAGAGTTTGCTCTCATGAATAATGAAAATCGGATCCTTTTACAATCATCCCTACCCCCTATTTATAGAAGGTGTTTGGGTCCTATTTCTATTTGGATTGGGGCTCCTTATTCTCCTCGAATTCGGTCTCCTTTTCGGACTTGGTCTTTTATTGGGCTTGACTTCCTTTTTGGGCTTGATCTCCTTCTAGGGTATGGTTTCCTTATAGAACTTGGTTTCCTTCTAGGACTTGGTTTCCTTCTTGGACTTGGTTTCCTTCTAGGATTTGGTTTCCTTCTTGGACTTGGTTCCCTCTCTGGGCTTGGGCTTGTTAGTGCTATCCGGATCTGTATTAGGTTCTTCGGCCGCAGGGGTTGTTTGGGTGTGTTCGGCCGCAGGTTTAATAAGTCCATTTCGGCCGAAGGGGCATTGGTCTTCTTCGGCCGAAGGCTTTAGCTGTGTTGTTTTCCAATTTGTTGGGAGTCCGTAACTTTCTGAGATCGTAAGTTGTTTTCCCACCACAGTAATCCCCCTATTGCCATTACTTGACTCCTTCAAGTGTGGCAATAAGTTGGTGGCTTATTTCGATCGAAGAGGCCTCCCTTCGTTAGGGTCCTTTCGGCCGAGAGGTTGCATTTTACACTGGACGTATTTCCAGCTAGAATTCCACTAGTTTACCAATATAACATGATTATAGTCAACCTAATCTTTCATAATTGGTCTCATTTCGTGTTAACTCATCCTATCATGACCTATATTCCCACTCCTACATATACCTACAAATTTTCACCAAACACACTAAATTTATGACTTTGCTAATAAATCTTGACTGATTTTCTAATGTGGCCTAGAACCTTCTTTCAGAGGCAAGGAGCTGTAGCATTTTGGAGAGGTAATAATACATATTGTAGTAGGTTATCTTCATAAAAAGAGACAAATCAAGAAGCTTATTGATGATCTTAATTTTTCCTATTAAATGACAATAGAAAATGATATTTGAACTAATCTTGAAGCTCTAGACTATGTATGCGTGTCATAGATCTATTAGTTCCATGTCTGATATTTGTGGTTGGAGAAATAAACATTTCTCCCAATAATTTAGCATTAGCCAATAAAAGATATATGAAGATATATTAATTACTGCTCATTAAGTGACATCTTTTGTGTACAAGTATCATCTACATGATCTGCAATTCAAATGGGCAGATTCCACAATCTAATGATTAGTGATCTATCAATTGTCCAGATATATCTTCAATTTTTGCTGCCCATTATTTGAGATGAGATATGGACCATCTGTGCCATAGCTTGTAATTTGGAGGCATGATCATGTCTTTCTATGCATCAAATTGCTCACCAGCTCTTTTAAGGAAAGTAAACAAGACTCAGCACAGGAAAACTCCATCAAACTCACCACTAGTTGTACCTTTATCTTTACTCGTCACTCAAGCTATTGAAGGTGGAAATTCTCCTGAACCCTGGGAAACTATTTCAGGCACAACTATGAATCTGAAGAGAGGCCGATATCCTAAACCTTTTCGTGACCAGGTCAACACTATTGGTATCATAGGAGGGATATCTGTTTCTTCAACTCTCATTTTTCTGGAAAAGCTTGTTTGGTGGAGTGGTAGAGACGCTGGAGAATGTTTTCCTTTCGTTGTGTGCAGTGATCCATCAGTAAATGAAGAACTCGTATCAGATGAGAATAAAATGGTTGAGAATTTGAAGCGAAAAAGAGTGTTCCTGGAGAAATCTGGTGCGAGTTGCATAGTCATGCCTTGCCATGTATTGCATAATTGGTATGCTGAGATATCTGATGGATGTTGCTCACCTTTTCTCCATGTTGGTGATTGTGTCGCAAGGGAGCTCAAGGAAGCTCAGTTTAGGCCTCTGGAAGCTGGAAGTAGAGTGCGGATTGGAGTTCTAGCCACTGACCGGATTTTATCTGCTGGATTTTACCAAGATGAACTACAGAGTCAGGTACATTATTTGTTATGTTTTATGCTAAATAAGGAAAAGCGAAACTTATCAAGCTTAGTCTAGATACCTGTACTGTGCAGGGTTTTGAAGTTGTTCTGCTGGATAAAGCAACCATGGAACATATTCTGATTCCAGCAATTGAAGCATTGGACAGAAGGGACATAGAAGGGGCACAAAATCTGTTGAGAGTTGCAATTCAGGTTCTTCTGGTTAGGGCTGTGAATGCTGTTGTGCTTGCTTCAGATGATCTCTGTGGTATTTTACCTGAGAACGATCCTCTTATGAAGAAATGCATCGATCCCATGGATTCCTTGGCTAGATCAACCATAAATTTGGCTTCATCAAGAAAAAAATGTAGTTAAGAGAGCTAAATGAGGAATTGTATGTGCCTGTCGTGACAAGTCAGAGGGCTCATCACATGACTCTCCATAGACTTTCCAGTAAGGAGTTCTTCAAAGTACACTCAAAACTTTTATCAAATTCACTTTCCATACATAGATTGTGAGATTATTCAAAATGGTTTGAATTAAAACCTCCACAATTAGGCAAAACTTATGCTTTACAAGAAATCTCGATGTTCCTTCCATCTGTACAGAACTTGGAACTGATTCTAATAAGCAACAACAGAACGCACATAATTCTGAATCAGTGAACTGATTTTTCATAAGAATCGTCATGAGTGGTTGACTTTGCATAATAGAAGTACAAAACAATTCAGCAGCAATGACAGTTGCAGAAGGGAAAATGTACCTTACAAACATATCCTAGATTCCCTATTTATCTGTTCGAGGTAGAAACTCAAAACAAACCATTACTACAAATTAGACTTGGGTGCATCTTGATAGATCCAAGAAGAAATAAGATGGTGAGCAATTGCAAAGGGGCCAGGAATAAACATAGGTGCTAGCTCTCCACTCTCCACATTAAAGTCTGCAGCTAAGCTCTGTCCTTTCTCTACTCCCTTGCACATCTGCTCAACTTTGGCAGCTGCTGTGCTTTGTGCTTTTTCGTATTCAGCAAATGTCAACGCCTTTTTCACATCTTCTCTAGAGTGCCATTTAGCATCTAAACAAAACAAAAGAGAATGCAAATTTATATGTGGATATAATAGGATTATGGAATAGATTTGCCAGAATTGCATGCCCAGTTTTTACCAGCCACTTCCTACAAGTAATATGTAGCAAGAGATGCTCAAATGCAACTATTTCCAGTATACTCAGAATGCAAGAACCAAAATATTTGCACATGCTGTTGGGGCATGCAACACATAGCAAGCATACATACGTACCAAATTGACAGCATAACAGAAGTAAAATTAAAGAGTAGAAGCTACATATACAAAGAGAAGTTTTAGTATTTGAGGATAATTATTAGTCTAAGGACTTAATTAGCAGAAATATGGCTGTAGTAAAGTGGGTAAGCTTTATTCTATTTTTTTTTTTTAAATTTAATTATTTATTTATTTATTATCACAGGACTGGCTCAGAGGGAGTCATGCGGTAGTAAGACATGACAACAAATGAAATTACTGTCTGACAGCCACAGAATAGTAAGCCGATAATTTTTGTAAGGCTAATGATCTTTGCAAGCTACAACACTTCTACCCACAATGAAGTTCCATACTATTTGTTTGATGACTTGTAAGCAAATGACTGGTGAACTCCACCAACCCATACTATCCATTTCCCAAGAATAAAACATTTAAAAGATACAGCTGATACAGCTGAAGACTACATAGGATAGATAAACTTGATAACAAAATAAAAAGCATAAATATTCAAGTACCTTCCAACTCTGTTTTGTCCACATTTATCTCAAATGATTTGGCATATGCGAAAAATCCCACCATCAGTTGGCATGGAATGCTACTCGGGCCAACTGAAAACAAATCAAAATCCGTTCTATAAGTTAACATGTGCACAAAAATTCGGCTAACCAAGGACCAAAGGTTGTGAACAAAATGATTAAGACATGCTTGTTCTGAGGATATAATTTGTACTTATTTCTTTTGAATTCTATGGAACGGAATCCACATACTTGTTCAGTGATCTTTCAATAGAATGAAAGTAAGTCATCAGCTATTGAGGAAGAGATATTAGAAACCCGAAAGTTTTAGCTCTCTGTTTGCATAGTACATAGCTTCCACAGTAGGATAACTAATTGACATGTTAACCGATAAGACAGCCAAAACATTGAAGCTCTAACATATACATCAAACCGAATGAACAATCAGCTGATTATGTTCATCAAGCATAATTGTGGACTTAGTAAACAGGTATTACATTGTTCTGGGGAGAAAAAAACATGGAAAAGCTCTGGGTATAAATGATTAAGAACAGAGTGAACAAAATAAGCATGTGATGCAACACATACATAGTCCACCATTGTCTGGTGTTCATCTGATGGTGATACCAAATGGAACCTTCTAATCATGAAGATTACAGGATATCTTTATATACTTTTTATTTACTGAAGTTAATTAATAAAGCTGGTCCCTATACTGTAATGCACAAGTTAAACAAGAAGACTGCAATCATGTTCAGGTGCAAGTCAGAAGCATTACCAGGCCAAGGCTGAGAACTATGATAAACAACTTCACCCACTTCAATACCAGTTTCTTCCCATGTTTCTCTCCTCACTGCTTCTTCTAAGCTTTCACCTGGCTACAGATAAAAAAGATTATTCAATCTATTTGATATCAACATTGAAATCTTATGGAGTAAAAACTCCATAGTTTCTTGAATGAAATCAGAAGATTAAAAAAGAAAAAGAAAAAATATCCTTATTTTTGGGCTAACAAATATATACTTTTAATGTATGATCAGATATGAATGGTAGATGGGCATACTTCTATAAAGCCAGCTAAGCAACTCCACATCCGGGGTACAAATCTTGATTGCCTGCTTAACAAAGCAAGATCATTGTCTTTATCTATGACCAACATAATAACAACCTGTTATACAAGAAAAATACACTCAGGCTTCGAAAAAACACATAATTGTCAAAGAAAATATATGAAAAAAAATGAGTATAACTACTATATGGTACCGGATCAACACGAGGGTAAATCCTTTTATTGCATAAGACATTTGAACATTGCTTCCGCCTTCCAGCTTCCTTGGGGACTGTTTTTTCACCACAATGTCCACAAAATCTTGATGTATTATGCCATTCCAGTAACGATCTGGCCTAATCACATGTCAATCAAAATTAAAGCTGCAAACATGATGCAAAAGCGGGTTGAACAATCTTCACAATTGAAGGCACAAAGACATGAAGAAGCATATCAACTGCATAAGCAACATTAATGTACAGAGTGAGACTGGTTAAGAGGACTCACATGTCCAGCAATGGCCAATTCACCCATAGCTTGATCGTCAGACCAATCCGTAGCTACCATAAGTGTCCTCAGTTCAACAAAGCAAAATTGCATACTACCCAGCTCAGGAACCAATTTATCCTCAGCAGAAACATCAATAGCCCAATAAACAACATCTTCTTCAGACCGGGAACCCAAGTAAACAAGAGTTTCTTCGGTCAACTGGATCCCAGAATTGGCGAAAATAGCGTGACAATCAGGCAAGCTAATCCAAGCTAAATGCCAAACAGGCGCCGATTGACCAGACACGGTACCGGCCAGAGGCCTACCTTTTCTGAAAGGCAAGACCTTAAATTGGGGAGATGAAGATTGCTGTTGCTGTTGGTCTATAAGACGTGTTTGGAGAGACTGAAGAGCAGAGTTAGGTGAAAAGGGGTCGGTTGATTTAGGGGTTTTGGATCTTATTGGGTTGCCGGCAAAGGCGTGAGTTTTGAGGTTTATAGAAGACATGGTGGACTTGGTTTTAGAGAAATGAGAGAGAGTTCTGATCAAAGATGGAGCTTTGGCGACGAGAGAATTGGGTGACGAAGAAGAGATGAGGAGGAAGAGCATGGCACTCTGCCTCTTCAACTTCAATGATTTGAGGTTTTAATTGTTAGGGGTGGGTGGTGACTGGTGAACAAATACTCCAAGGTGACGACACGTGTCCTCTGTTATAACTTTTTTTTGGATCTGTAGGGTCCACATGATTACGCGCCACCTGCCAAAACCACGTTTTCATTCCTTTGCCTGCCTGGAGCTTTCACCACCATGGGTGGTTTTATATTTTTATTTTATTTATTAATAAGACAAAGATTTGAAATTGTTCAAGCGGATGCTTCCATCGAAGCAGCATAGTTTTGTATTGCATTTAAAGCCACTATTATTTTGATATCTAGTAACAAAGAATCGCTTTGTTCAAATTGTGCCTGATAGCTTTAACAAAAATATCAATCAACAAAAGTTGAACTATCTCCAATCTTCTATGTATGCCTCTACTTCAGAGCCTCAAACGGACTACCAAAACTTCAACCACAAAAACAGTCATCTACAACTCTGCTTGGTTTGATTGGTCAAGCAGTAATGGCATATCATCCAGCCAATCCCCGTAAATTCGATTGAGTTTCTTGGGTTCTTTCAACCTTAGCAAAGACTGCTTCACTTGACCTTCCTTGCTCAATGCAGGCAAAGTAACTGTAACGGCCGCGGACATTTCGTTGCCTGAAACAAACTGAGGTTTAGTAGGGATGAAAGCTGCACTTCCCACTTCAACTGCCTGGAGTTCTGATTACAGAAAACAGTCAACCTTTACATATTACATGTTATCATTGTCATTACATAAATGTACATATCACAGACTCATAAGAAATTTCATAGAGCTAGACTATTCCCTCTATTGTCAAAGCACCATCAAATAATTTGATTTTTCTCCTAGCAGAGCAAGTAGATACTACACTACAGTTGTATTGTTCCAATTAAAATGTTAATGCCAATTTATCCCCTTAAAGTGATTTCAAAACTGGCAGGTGGATCACACCTCTAATATGTCCACAGAAGAGTCTAAGGCCAGTGCATTAGTTATCACATCAATGATCAAGCAATTGTTCAAGTAACAAATCAAGTCTCCAAACAATCATGTAAGCCAGTAAATTAACCATGGCAGTAATGCAAACAAACATAATTAGTTTAGCAAGATATATGTATACCTGCTTCGCCATGAGCAAAGTGGCATTTTTCTCCAAAAGGACACTGGCCCAACGTCCACTTGATGCACAACTTAGTCTTCCAATAGACAGGTTTAACAATAGCGCTGTTGTTTGCATTAGACCTATTAGTAGTATCAGATTGATTAGAACCAGTTCCATTCGCCATTGCTGGTCCTGTAGTTCCAATGCTTATAGCAGAGCTCTCTCTGTACCGCCCTGAATCATCCCTATATTTAGCAGGATCTTCATGAAGAAAATTACACCTATCACCATAAGGGCACTCCTCTCCATTGTAGAACTTCTTGCACAGCTTCATCTTATGAATAATCTTCTGATCATCATCCCAATTACACCCAGCTGGTCGATCTTCCTCCACTCGACCTCCACCACCACCACCACCACCACTACCACCTCCGCTACCTACTAGTTCTTGCCAATTGGGAGGAGGCTGCCTCAAGTCCTCCAGACCATGTGCAAAGTTACAATTTTCACCATTTCTACAAGCGCCCACCTTAAATTTCGCACATATTCGAGTCTTGAAGAAAATATTGGTCGTGCCTTTATTGATCGGTAGAGCATTGCTGTTGCCGCTCCTTGATTGATACGGAGAAGAGTTGGATTGATTCTCTTCATAGTTTCTTGGCCTTTTAAAAGGAGGCTGATGCTGATCAAATTGTGAAGGTGTGTCACATTGTTGTTCATTGTTCATAGAGAACTGAGGCCAGACACCAATGGCATCACTACCACACTCCTGAGATTGTCCCGCCAAAAAAGGGTTTTGATCGGCAAAACTCATAGCTATACAAATCAAATCGATCAATCAAGAACTGAATTGAATTATATGCAGAATCAAATTCACAAGACAAAGAGACTTACAATCAGACGACGATCACACCCTTCAAACTAAAATCAAGGAAACCCAGATGAATATTTTTTTACCAAAATGTTTATCATTTTGAGAAAAGATTAAGGAATGAGAAGAGAGTACACAAGTTTGATATTACATTATAAAATAAAATCAATGTTATATATATAGAGAGGAAGTTAAAAGAAACCCTAGCCGCCTACCACAAACCCTAAAAATTGTAGAGGACATAGAAACCAAAGTGAGTCACTCAGGAGACTCCAAACTGCCAATTCGCTAAAACCCTCCAACGCATCCGAATTTGATACGGCAATACCAAAAACCCTATTATTACGTGTTATTTTTATTTATTTAGTTAATATTATTTATTTATATTTTAAGATAGTGTGGTTTTATATTTCAACTCATTGAAGGAATTTTTGAGATAATTAAAAATAAACAAATAAATAAAATTACCGCACATCTCAGCTCTTACTCATTTTATCATTTTAATCTTTATTCGTTTTTGTTATTTTATCTTCGGTTAATTTTATTATTGTTATTTTACTTTTCATCCATTAGATATACTAATAATAATGCAAGGTATTTTATTAAATTATTTTTTTTTAAATATTTAAATATTTTTAAAAATTGAATTATGTTGGTTTATTATAAAATAAAGTGTATGTGATACGACTATTTATATGTTTTAAATAGCCACGGTGGTAGATAATATTTTAAAAAATAGAACTTTAATGATAACAAAAAATTTTAAAATAGACATTTTCCATTAGATTTTTTATTTAAGACCATCAGGTTGATATACTGACTCAATATTTTTTAATTAAATTTTTTTGTTTTAAATTATTACTAGATTTTTGGACCCGTGCGGTACGCACGGATGATAAAATGTATTTAAAATATATTATTTTGAGAATTTTCACCATTAATAATGAATAAATGATAAGTGTATCGCAATCGAATAATCTATACAGGATATCCAGATTAACCGATAATAAAAGAAAAAAAAAAATTGATAGAGATAAAAACATATTATTCAAATTAAAGTGGAGTGAATGAGATATATCGCCGAAGTGGAGCGAAGGACATACAGTTCGTACATATTCATAGTCAGGGGAAGACTTCTTTGAATACAACATCTGTTGTGGTTTTCTGTATTGCGCCATGCTCGTCTAAAATCAGTATTTTTAGACCTTTACGATTCGTTACTCTGGATACCGCGACATATAGTTGACCATGACTGAAAACAGGTCTTTTGAGATAAAGACCTACATTATTTAGAGATTGTCCCTGACTCTTGTTTATGGTCATTGCAAATGACACCGAGATGGGAAACTGTCTCCTCTTAAATTTGAAAGGTAGTCTCGAATCCGACGGTGACAATGTAAGTCACGATATCAACACCTTCTGCCCAACAGTCGGACCATGCATGACCTTAGCTTCCAAGTCTCTTCTTCCTAACCTGGTAAGTATCAACCTTGTACCATTGCATAATCCTGCCGAGTGATCAATATTTCTTAATAGCATCACGGGTATACCAACTTTGAGTTTAAGTTCGTGAAGCGGTAAACCCGAGCACTTGATATTATTCAAGAATTCTGGAGTGTGGGGGTCAGTAAATACATCAGTCACTGTATCCGATTGGCACACCGAATCTAAACTGAGGTAAATCCTTTCATCATTAAAGATCATCGACGTCATGTAATCATTTACCTCTTCCACCAAATCCAGCGTTGGAGCCAGTATAGCGCACTCCTACAAGTATGTAGGATCATTAAAGTGGCTATGGAACGAAGGATATGTTGCTTCCACTATGAAACCGAGCGGATTAGGAGATTCTTTTATCAACAGATCTTCGAGCATATCGATTTCGGTGATTCCTGTATTTTCTTCTCCGATAGTACCATCACCGACACTTAAAATCCAGTCTGCAAAATTTTTAAGAGCAGAAGACTCCACAGACGATGCCATGGATTGAAGTCTCATATTCTTAGTCAAGATGAGAATCGTGTTGTACCCCCAGAGAAATGAAGAATTTATCGTTGCATTGACCACTTAGTTTCTACTACCTTTCGGTATAACAGGTAGAATTTGCCTAAAATCTCCTCCTAAAACAACGGTCTTACCACCGAATGGTAGGCTCTCATATTTAGGGTCAATTGTTCTCATCAAGTCCTTTAATGTTCTGTCTACTGCCTCAAAGCAATGCTTGTGCACCATCGGTGCCTCATCCCATATGATTAACTTTGGATGCATAAGCAACTCAGCCTTATGGCTTCCAAGAGGGATGTTGCATGTTGAATCTTCCGTAGGTGTCAATGGGATGGAAAATGTCGAATGTGCAGTCTTTCCTCCAGGCAGTAGAAGTGAAGCGATTCCACTTGAGGCCACCGTCAGTACAATTTGGTTCTGCAATCTCAGAGCCGAAGCCAAACCTTTCCACACAAAAGTCTTTCTTGTACCACCATAGCCGTATAAGAAAAACAAACCTCCTTTTCCACTATTCACATCTTCAATGATTGTGTTGTACACGTGTTTTTGTTCACCCGTCGCATTCTTCAAAAAGTTATCGTGGTCACTTTTCAAGTCAGCGGGTGTATAGTTCATCTGTGCTTGTAATAGCCTATTATACGTGGCGCCGCATCCTTCTAAACTCGGTGCAGGCATAGTTTCGAAATCACGAATAGCCATACAGCACGAACACAATATATCATCTAACTCCAAAAGTGCCAGATTTTTAATTTCATCTTCCGAGAGCTCTAAGCCTACCAGTGTGCATACACATTTATTATTTTAAATTAGAAAATTATTCCACAATATGCTTATTATTTTAAATTAGGAAAATATTGCACAATATACTTAAAGCATATAAACATAATATTCGATATAATAAATGCATTAGATATGATGTCCAAATATTTATATTACCTGAATGATTCGTCCTCTTTCTTTCATTATACAAAATATCGTCGGACAGATGCTTCCAACACTGGAACCACACGTGTCCCGGTCTTTCCATGCTTCCTGCCATAATCAACGTAGCAAACAGCCTCCTCAGATAATTCGAACTTGCCCATAAGCTAGCTTTATTAATAGCGTCAATGTATTCCTTGTCGTCATCTAGGAGTCCTCGTTCGTAGCATACATCCCTGAATGTCTTGTGAATGATCCAATCATCTGTAGTCCTTATTTCTTCATAATTCGTTGGACCACGTACCCAATTTAACAGGATTCTCAAGTAGTAGTACTCCCCACATCCCGGTGCAGCATAATTTAGCCTTCCAATAGAAAATCCTTTTTTCCTCGGAGTCCATACCTTTTTCTTTTGGTTCCAGACAAATTTTTGAGGGAAATCACCGTAAGTCATCTGTCTGACTTCTTCATATTGCTTATTCGCCTCCATCCATCCTAGGAATTTCTTCTTATTATCTTTTGCCTCATCAATGACATCTTCAAGGTCGCGGCCTTCGCGCCATACTATTTCTTGTTGTCCTTCTAAGTGAAAACTAAGGCGCTCAACAGAGGGTTCACGATGTTGTATATCGTATGATATTAACCTCCAGAAGGCCTCGCAAGACGATATGTATCTGCAGTCATAGAAAGACCTTATTTCATCCACAACTTTCTAAGAGCTTTCCCCAGATCTGCTCTGGTAGAATGCTGCAGTTATTCGATCATTTTCTTTGTTCACATACTTGAATAGATACTTAATGGATCTTGATTGGTTGCACCATTCAACATTAACATGAGCACCATACTTTAGCAACAGCTCTTTATTGTGAGGCACAACCCAGCCGTTATCCAACGAAGCACCATCTTTCTCTATGACTCTGTTGGACTCTCTCCTCCTATACTTTGGGTATCCTTCCTCATCTATAACCGTTGTCTCCACTAACGGTTTCGGAAATCTCTTCGAGCACTTACCATTGTCCATGCATGGACACCTCTCATATCCCTGACCACAAGGACAATGTAACATGAAGTTCTTCACAGCTTCATAATATTCTGGATTCGTGCTGTCATCAGGTATCTCTGCGGATATAACTCGATCTATAAGGTCTCCCGTTTCATACTTGTCTTCCTTATGCAAGAATACCAATATGTGCGCGTGAGGAAATCCTCTTTTTTTGGAACTCAACGGAGTATATAACTATAAAATAAAATCGAACTTATTTATGATTTATTTGAGATGGCAATGTGACATATATTAGAAAATATTTTTAGCGATTCAACTTGAATTTTAAGAGTAAACTTACGTGACTTCACTCTGCCGAAAATTTTATTTTTCTTTATATCTTTGATCATCTAATCCAGCTTAACCTTGAAAATCCGGCACAGTATATCAGGTCTATCTTCTGGCTTCAGATTTATCTTATCACAAAACGAACAATCTCTGGCCAATTGGAATTGCACGTAAAAGTGATGAAAATATCCGGGTATCCACACCATTTGCAAATGGCCATTGCATCTTGGTAGTTTTGGATCATATATCTTGCTCCACCAGTAAAACTGGACGGTAATACAACATTTTGACCAAGATTATAAGGATCTGTATCACCTCTCGCTACGTGCTCTTGGATACCCTTATAATATCTCTCCTCAAATTTACTTAGTTCAAACGTATGTTCAAAAGACGCGAAGTCTCTACCATGGTATACTCGTCCACAATAAATTGTTGTGTCAATCTTCCACACCTTACGAAAATGTTAAAATCCTGCCTTTCTTGGATTTGGTAGGCGAACCATTGTCTCATTGATACACATTTTCCTTTAACATTTGCAGACCATGGTTCATCTTTATTTTCAACAGTCTCGTCATTTTCCTACAATTTTATTCCAAAAATATTTTTCCAACAGTAAAAATTAGGGAATATAAAATGTTGATTGAAAAGATAATATATATATATATATGTATTGCATTAGAATATACGTTAACCTCATTTTCTTCGTCTTGCTCTTTCTTTTTTGATACAACACCCTTCGGAAGTAAGTTTATTTTACATATCAATGTAAAATATTTTTATAATTAAAAATTTTTATCGATGTGATCGTATATCTTACTCATTTCATTGGTTGTTTATTCGGCTGACACAACTTTATATCTTCTCTATATCCGTCCTCGGCATAGGGGAATAACAAAGGATATTACAATGGAAGATACGATGGACTTAACTCCGTGATACATTTAAATTCTCCTGAATTTTTCTCGAGTAATATATCTCTAGGATGTGTATTCCCATAGAAGTCTCCAGGGAATATAGCTGCAACCTCATTGTGTGTAGGAAGACTGTATTGCCTTCCGTCTTTTGAACGTTTTCCAAGCAAAACCATTTTTAAATCTTCCTCTCCATAATCACGAAGTCTATCCCTGTATGTTCGAAAAGTCTGAACCAAGATGTTATGCTCATCCAAGCAGCACCCGTAATCCAAATTTGAAAATACTATAGCATCTTCCTTCCTCCAATTTACTCTTATATTTTTTTATGAGATTTTTTTTAATAGTGGCTGGTATCAAACTTTCATATTTAAAAGTAAACAAATTATCACATGCGTACTCATATAAAGTAATACAAAAATCAATTATATATTATGTTAGCAAAATAAGATAATTAAAAAGTATATAAATATTAAATAATTTTTTTTTCATCCATGAATAGCAGCTCTATTCTTCTAGCTTCATTAGGTGATTGTAATGTGAAAACTTCCCAAACTCGCAGCAATCTTATAACCAATCGGCATTCTAAATTGTTTGGATCAAGATCGGCTATGTATTGAATCATTGGTTTATCCATGATGCTCTTTCAGTTTCAGTTCTGGGAAAAAAAATTAAAGTTTAAAAATATAGATTAAAAAATAACTTTAAAATAAAAAGTAAATTAAACATCTCAAAAAAGTAAAAATATTATTTAAGTCTACACCTGAACACACATAATTATTTTTTGTTTCTATGAAAAATACTAAGATTCACATTTAAAAATAAAAATAAAAAAAAACTACAAAATTCATACAAATTTAAAAGAAAAAAAATCAGAAGGATACCTTGTGACAATACGATAAACGAAGAATAGATAATAACGGTCAATATGTTGGAAAACCTGAGAAAAATAGGATGTGAGATATAGTAGTGCTAATATAATAACAAAGTATAAGTAATTTAGACGGAGAAATTACGGTTATGAAAATCTTTCGCTCCTAGGTTTACAAAGCCTGAGGAAACTTTAATTTAACTTTATTCTTATATAATGAATTTTTTTTATTCTTTCATGATTGACTTTTTTTTTGTTAAAATAAAATATTATTAAAATATAATTTCCATACTTTTATTATAATAATAGAAATATTATATTTCTTCTTATGGAAATTCAAATATGAATATAAATTTTATTAATGCCCATGTTAATAAATTAAAATATAATATATATTGAAAAATTAAAATAAATCATTTAAAATTTGAAATATAAATTAAAATATAATATAATTTAAATATATTGCATTATAAAATTTAAGAATAATTACTTAATCTCTATTATAATAATTAAATAAATTAACACATAGTCTCTATAATTGAAAAATAATTATTTATTTTATATTTTTAATGATGAATTCACTTTTAAAAAAAAAATTATAATTTAAAATTTTAGTTGCACCACCATTATCGAAAGAATGTCTTTTTGGTTTAATGAAAAAAAAAAACAACCATTAAATAAAAGAGATACGGCTTTATTATAAAGTTTTTAAGTAAATACTTAAAGTTGCAATAACTAAAATTTACATGGTTTGGTACATCAGAACTTGAAACCAAAAGTATATACTAAATGAACTTCTCAGTCTCGTGCATGCCTGAATGAAAGCTTTTGGAGATTCATAGAAACCTTCAACCTCTTGCTGAATGAAAGCTTCTAGTGGTTTTGTTAGTTGCTTCCTGTATTAGTTAACCTGTATTTAGACCTACATTTTTAAATCAAATGAAGCTGTGCCTCAGCTCTCTAGACGGGCAAAGCTGCCACTATCGAGTTGTTTCAGTATGAGGAACATCAAGTGACTCAGTTTGAGGTCCTGTAAGGCGATCTTTTTATCTACCTATATATATACACACACGTTTAAATTAGACCAGAAAATACCAATGTAAGTGCTTGTGCGTATACACTTTCTGTGTTAGAGAAGTGCTGGTTTTTAGCCCTCAAAACCCCTAAAATTGTCTGCCAAATCCTACTCAGTATTTTGTAATCAGCAATAAAAACAAACCTTCGTCCCAATTCAATTGGGTTCACCTACATACATTCTCCACTTTCATTCTGCATTTTTATATAAATATCAGTCAATTTCTGAATTATATCTATCCATGGCAATCTTGGTGTAACTCTCCCTCTATTTCTGTGGTTGAGTATATGAATGAATGTCCTCCTAAGCACGAATTAAGGTCATTGAAGTTCTTGGTTGAATGTATTCATAAACATCAATTGTCATTCATATACCTTCTCCTTTATTAGTACTACAAGTACCTTATTTTTAATAGCTTCTTTTCATATATGGTTCATCCTCTAAATCTTAAATGTGCTTGCATCATCTCCCTTTAATCCCCAGTTAACTCAAGACTTCCACCTATAGTTATCATTATGATTTTTCTGTTATATTTCGTTTGGCTGGGATACATGTGTTCTTAAGGTTAATAATGACTCATGTATTAATTCTGTCATGGTTGAACTTCTACTCAACTGAATCAATTTTTTGAGTTAAGAAGATTGTCTTGTCTCACCAGAGTATATGACAGCCTCTCCCTGGTTTATGAAAAGATTGGTCACTATCTGACCTGGTGCAGTATAGAAACCTTCAACCTTTAATGCAAGAAAACAACATAATGAATCTGAATATAAGAAAACAGTATAATTTAATGGAATAAACAAAGAGGTTACCATATAAAGTAACAGATGTCATCATCAACTCAAAACTTGAATTAGTGACTTATTTCACAGAGGCATGGATGTTGGACAAAAGGGTAGGTTCTGCATCCACCATACTTTCATTGGAAAGCAACACCAAACCTTGCAGCACATTGAAATAGGTTGACATGTTTTTCTCAATATCCTTAGCACTGGGTATTGTTCCACCAGTCCAAATCATCCCAAATACAGCCATAGGAACCAAAATGCAAACGAATTGTTAGACTTTCCAAGAAAACACGCAACATCAAAGTGGTGCAATCAATAATGATAATTATCAGCGACATATATATAGAGAACTTGTAATAAATTTACCTCAAATAAGAGCTATAAATGAAACTACTCAAACCGCCAATAAGTTTCCAATCAACAACTATCAAACTAACATGTCGAAACCAAACATACAAACTACAGTTTATAAACAGATTGTTAAATCAAATACCATATGATTTGAAATGCAATAGCCTCTTCGAATTTTCTGAAATAAAAAAACAAAGAAAAGTACCCAAATCCCATAAATCCTCGTCGAAACTCACTTACCAAACCTCACTTACCAGATCTCGTCTTTCTACAGAGCACGTCCATTCCATCAAATTTCCTGAAATAAAAAAAATAAAGAAAAGTATCCAAATCCCATAAATCCTCATGGAACCTCGCTTACCAGATCTCGCTTAACAGATCTCGCTGCTTAACAGATCTCGCTGCTTACCAGATCTCGCTGCTTACAATTCCATCCTTGTGTAACTTGGTGAGACAAACAGTTTGTAAAATCCAAATCTCATAAATCCCATCAACAAATTACTTGCTAAAACCCAAAACCTATCAAACCTTTCTGCAGAGCACATCCATTCCATCAAATTTTCTGAAATAAAAAAAATAAAGAAAAGTACCCAAATCCCATAAATCCTCATGGAACCTCGCTTATCAGATCTCGCTTACCAGATTTTGCTGCTTAACAGATCTCGCTGCTTACCATTCATTTCTTCAATTCCATCCTTGTGTTTTGTGAACTTGTTGAGACAAACAGTTTGTAAAACCCAAATCTCATAAATCTCATCAACAAATTACTTGCTAAAATCCAAAACCCTTCAAACCTTTATCACTTACCAGATCTACATCAGCGGCGACGACTATGAAATTTTTCGGCAAAAAATAGGACAGAGCAAACGTGTGTACATGAGAGGCGCAGCGGGAAATGATTATGCAGGAAGCGTATGGTGATAGACAAGTGAGATGGCGAGTATATGACTTTTCTGTATTTTGAAAGAAATTGCAACGAAAAAAATGGTTTGACGCCTATCAAGTTTGATAATTAAGGTTAGAAAGTATTAGACATATTTACAAGCGAAAATTTTATTTTAAAAATATTTTTCATTTAAATTTACCATTTAACCAATTAATTTTAATAATTCAATGACTAAAATTGTAATTTTGTATATACTTAAACACGTGAATGAGATTTTCTATATAAATTTACTAAATAACCAATTAATTTTATCAATTTAACTATTAAAATGATCATTTTCTAAATAAATATATACGTGTAAGATATTTACGCTGCCACTTGGCAGAACGTGGTTAAGTGGCTCTGCCAATTTCCTCCTTTTATTATAATTGAGATTATTATTATAATTATTTATATTTATTATAATTTTATTAGAGAGTTTAATTTTTATTAAATTTCTATTAAATATTAAAAAGAAAAGTAATACGCTCACCTTGATTTCTTCACCAGCTAGGTAACAATTTCTCTACTCCTTGATTTTATATCGATTTTTATTCAATTTGGGGATTTAGGCATGAATTAGAGTTTGATGATTTGAACTTAGATTTCAACGATTTGACTTGGGATTTTTTGCTTATTTTGGTTTGAGTTTTGAATCCCTTAATGTAATTTCGAAGATTGGTCTTAATTTTTTTTTTAAATAAAATAGGAGAAGCCTGTTGAGCCAACTCCTTACTTTATTAAAATTTAAAAGAAAAATAAACAAGAAAAAGAAAGAGATACAGCAGAAAAATAGAAAAAATAAAAGTTGAGAGTCCTGGGCCCTAACAGCTGCCCATTCTAAAGTAAATATGGAGATATTAAATCCTGGGCCCTAACAAATGCCCATGCTAAAAATAACTGGATCCAAATAGATCCATAAAAAAACTTGGGAGAAGCCCAAGCTAAGGAGGCTGAAAATCTTCAGACGGAACAACAATTGTGTGACAAGTACTACATGGTTCATCTGAATTAATCGGAACCTCGGGTTTCATCAATAACTTCGCTCTTTTTTTGAGTATTCTTTCGCGCTTGGAGAGATGTTGTTTGTGCGGACCTGGTGAGAGGTCAATATTTGTGATTTGGACTTCATACTCTGGAGTATAAGGCGAATTTGGATCTGGGGAGACCTCTGGTTCTGTACTCCAAACCGGACTAGACTCTGTTTTCTTGTCTCTGAAACCACATTTGGTGGTGTGTGATTTTCCACCTCATTCGTATCCATAGTAGGAGTTGTCCTTGTCTTATTATCAGCAATTGGATCATTAACATTAGAAACAAAAACACTAACCAATTTCTCCTTTTGTGCAGATTTACTCTGCAGCTTCCTGCAAGTGTCTGTAGAGTGTCCTAACGCCTTGCAAGTTGGACAAAATTCGGGGAGGCGCTCATATTTAACTGATAATTTAAGTGTATTATTCTGAAACTGAACACCCACTTCCTTTTTGGATGCATCCAATTCGACCAGAATCCGCGCAAAATGTATATGATTGCCTTCTAAAGTGTTCGGATCTATTCAAATTGGAGAACCAACACATTTTCCAAGCTCCCAGAAGATAGATTTTTCAAATAATTCCTCGGGAAGCCCAAAAAATCGAACCCAGACTCTCACCATAGACGACTTAAAAGTATCCGGATTAAAACCGGGTGTCCATGAGAAGAGACGGAGAGTACCTGGTTGCAGAGATGGTAAGCTAATAGCCCTAATCCTATCCCTTTCCGCCAGAGAACTAAATCTAAAGGAGTAAAATCCCTTGCCTAAGCTTATTAAATTCCAATCACCAACGGGACACCAAATAGATTGTAATTTCAATTTCAAGTCATCTAGTACCCTAGATTTGTCCCCGGACTTATGCATAATCCTCCCCAGAACAGCAGTATTAAACATTTGTAACCGAGCAGAATACATATGAGCAATTGATATGGTGGGCATATCATTAATTCCCAATGGAACATCACTAGTCGCATTATCAACAGAATAATTAACAACCAAAACATCACGAAAAGAGGTACCTGGAAGTTTGGCAATGACTGGAACTGACTTGGGAACCGAGAACGGTGGAGGGATGATAGGTTGACTGGTAAGACCAGTTTGACTGGTCAAACCAGTCAACAAACTGACGGAGACAACACCATCGACAGCAGTGGGCAGCAGCGGAGGAGCCAAATCGCCGATGGCCGAACTTGGACCGGCGGAGATGGTCGGAGAGGGGTCGGCGGGGACCGGCGAGACTCCTGGCGGTAACGTCGACGTGACTGGAGCAGTTGAGTCGCGGCAGGGAGGGTTAACGGCTGTCGACGGCAGCCTAGAACCGAGATCATCGCCGGTGGGCCTTTGAACGACGGAGATGGGTGGAGGAGGACCGGTTGAAGGAGCTGAAGCCGTTGGCGTCGGTCCTGAGGGCAACGGAGCGGCGGAACCGCCGGATCAAAGCCTAGAAGGCGGCGACGGCTGCGGAGGTTGGGGACGATCACCGGCGGGAATCCGACCTTCGAGGCAGGACTTGCTGGAACCGCCTTGGAGAGCTGATGCTGATGGAGGAGGTCTGGAGGCCGGGAGATGCGCCGATCGCCGGGAAGAAGAAGATGAACCCGTCGGCTGTTGGAGAGGTTCGTCGTGGTCAACGACGGTCAGATCTGGACCGGGATTCTGATGAGAAGACTCGTCAGGGTTCTCTGAAGCTGATGGCGGTGGTCCGGTGGTCGAAATCGCCGTCTGTCGCCGGCTGCGGGTTGAAGAAGAAGAAGCGCGTGTGCGCGTGTGCGCGTGTTGGGGCTGGTTTGGGGCGCGTTCAGGCGTATGAGGCAGCTGCCGGCCTCCGTTTGGGGCGTGGTCGGCGGCCGTGGATTCTGTAGGGGAAGCTGGTTCCGATGACGGTGGTTGGTGGCGAGTTGGAGAAGAGACGGCAGTTTGTGGCGGATCAATCTCTCGAGATGCGTGAGGCTGGTCTTGGCTGGAATCAACTTCTGAACTACGAAATTGTCGTCGTTCATCTTCCGTTAAAGGAGTTTGTAGTAAGAATGGAATACTACCCGGATTTTGGTTGAAGAAAGAGATCGAGAAAATCGCCATATAGGAAGGCGGGAGATTTCGACGTGCAGCTTCTCTCCTAATTCCTTCAACATCGATGAAGTCAGGAGGAGGAAGAGGAGGAATAATTCTTCGATTATTCGCCATGGAGATGACGAGAACCTTCGAATCTCTTCGAGATGTCAGAATTCTAGAGAGAGGACAAAGCGTTTTCTCACTCTAGAATCCATGGGAGTTTAGGGTTTTATTAATTAGATTGGTCTTAATTGAGTTTTAATTGATTTGAATTGCTGTTTGATATAAACCCTAACTTTTGTGAATTGGGAATTTATGGATTTTATGCTTGATTTGGTGTAGACCAAGTTGATGATCACCGACCGGAGTAGATTCGGTTGATTGAATTAGCGACTAAGGTTAGTAGCCGTGTTTACGTCCTCACAATTGTCTGTCTCTGTCTGTTTGATTGTTTGCGAAACTGAATAATTGATATAAACTGAAATCTGAATTGATTAGCATAATTTGCTGCGTTTGATACAAACTGTTTGGAAAAAAATTACTGTCATTATTTCTGTACACTATCTGTTTTAATTCTGGAAGTTCTGTTAATTTTGTTAACCAAATATGAGCATATGAAATGATACTCATATCTGTATGCTATACTGAATAGAACTCTGTAATCTGTTAAAGTCCTGTCCTAAGGTTAATACGATAAGACCAGCATGCTGTTAGCGAAAACTAGATGTATACATCGATGCGCGAAAGTGTATATGACCTTGATTGCCAACCACTTTCTAGATGCGACGACATCATTTTTGGAGTTTTGCTCATTTCTGGATGCGACGACATCATTTCTGGGATCTTTGATCCATCTTTGAGGAATTAACCTTATCTGTCTGTTTTTGTTCCCGATTTTGTTATTAAACTAAGGATAGGCCTAGTAAGTTAATCACACTAAATAATTGGGTAATATGAAACCCTATGATACTGAATTGTTTCTGCTTCTGATTATGTATGTTTGCCATGTTTCGGTTTGATTCTTTTGATGCTAGTTTCTGTTTTTGGGTTCTAACTTTGGGTAGTATGAATTGTGACTCTTAAAGGGCTGTAAATGCTAGGAATAGACCCAATTGGATAGCTAGATTTTGAATAGCGATCGACATAATGTGAACTAGGCTAAAAATGTGCCAGTGTCCGTAACCGGACTGTATACTGGATTGTCACTTAAAAACTGGAAAATTGGATGTAGGATGGTCTCTGGCCGAGTTCCTTACCGAGTTGGTTACCGAAATACAATTCGGTCAGCCTTGAGATCATTAGATTCCCCTTCTGACCGAACTAGCTACTGAACTGTAGTTTGGTATGAGTCTCAGCAGATTGTTCAATCTCTCTAACCGAGCTCTTCACCGAGTTAGGTACCGAATTACAATTCGGTGTGTCTGGGAGACTTAAAACTCTCTGACCGAACTACTTATCGAACTTGGAACCGGACTGTCACTTAAAACTTACATTGGATTTTCATAATTGCTCTCTGACCGAGCTATCTACCGGACTGCCTACCGAATTACTATTCGGTATCTCTGGTGATACTCTCTGACCGAATTACATGACGGACTGCTTACTGAACTACTATTCGGTTTCGCTCTCTCTTCTGAAAATAATTTGACAGCTGTAAAGTCTTTTTCAGACGGTAAATGCAATAATCTGTAATCACTTATCCTAGATCACTTAAAGGGAATTATATTTGGGATAACTTGATTTGATAATCAACTTGTTTGCTTCTGTTTGTACCCCTTTGGTTGTTAACTAACCTGCATATGTGTGTGACATACTATCTGTTTAATAAGACGTACCTGTGTGTGTTTGTTTGGCATTGGCTTACTAACCAGACATCGATAGTCTGATCCTTCGTTGTTTTCATTTTTGTTTTTTATATTTGAACCCTTTTGGGAATGGAAATTGCTAAGTTCAGACAGTCAGGTGAGATAGTAGGATATCATTTGCAAGTCAGCATTCACGCATCATCCGGCATACCTTCCAAACTATGTTTTCATTTATGTTTTTATTTAGTTGAACTTATATCAGACTTTTGTACCTGCTGCATTATGGTTTAGAATAAGTACTTTTGAGCATTAAGAGTTTATTCTCGAATTATGTTGGGTTTGTTTTGAATTAAATGATTTTGGAATTATAAAAACTGTCTTTCAGATTTGATTTCCACTTTATAAGTCTACTATCAGTATATCTGTTTATTTTTGTATCTGTATGTATGTTATTTGTCTCCGCACCGGTAGCATCCAGACTTTGCGTTCCCTTTCCGTCGGGGCGGGGGTTCGGGTGTTACATGATCCCTACTCAAACTCTTACAATCTAAGATTGAGGGATCATTCTAATCTAAGATATGGTCAAACAAATTATTAGCAGAGACCATAGAATTTCCAGAGCCAAAATCAGTAACAATTAGGTAATTCTCTAGTTGATATTGTCAAATAGTTGGCAACTAACACCCAACAATTTCAACGGGACATCAAGGCTAGCATCCATAATATATAGAAGCAGATGAGTCAGCTTACGACGACCAAGGGTAGACTGGAGTCACAGGGAAAGCTTCCTTTACAGATAGAGACAAATCTAAAGAATGTCTCTATAATCATGCTTAAAAGTGGAAAACAATTGCCAAAGCCGATTTTTTAGAATAGTTGTGATTATAACCAAGGGATGCATACAAAAGTCATTCACCTAGATAACTATGTTCAATTATGATCATTAGACATATTTGATTACTAAGTATGTTCATCTCAATTTCAATTTCTATATTAATAATAATGTCATCTTCTTCTTCTTATCAAGTCTGTTATCAAGTTCATATTCAAGTACTTCATCAAGTTTATTTACCACTGCACAAAAATCAACCATGAATAGAAAACAGGATTCAATATTGATCTTGTCCCAATATGAACCGAAGTTCAAATTCAATATGAACAAAGTCCTAATATGAACCAAAGTCCTTTATGTTACCAATATGGACCCAAGTCTAATATGATTCCACACTAAAAACACGATCTATTTTTACTGAAGTACTTATAATCCTTAGGCATGCCTTATTTCCTATCTTCTAGAGCAAGTTTAAAGGCATTTGGCTTTTCTTACCATATTCATTAAGTCAAAAATTTCAATAAGGCCAATAGTGTAGTCCACACGTTGTCATATGACCAACAATTCAATCCAATACATTGCTT